>BOPP01000060.1:2232424-2250969 GCA_017312745.1 Gryllus bimaculatus
CCCGCCACCGTCCCGCTTGCTCGCCCCCGTCCCGCGCGCTGCGAATCAGGCCACGGGCTCCGGGCGCCCTCGCCGCCCGGCCCCGCCCGGCCTCGCCCCGTCCGACGCTTTTTCAGTGCCGCCCCGCTGCCTTTCGTTGTGATTATAGTGCCGTTGGTGACATTCTAGATGGCTCGTTTTGCATCACTCTTGCAATAAACGAGGTATGAGAGGGCGACAGCAGGGTGAATAGTACTGGTTGGCGAGACATGGGAATTCTGAGCGGTGAGCGTATACAGAAGTTCGATTATACTCGTAGATGATGCTCTGGAAGTATTTCGTACTGATGGAATCTGAGACTACAGTGATAAAAATGGGCTCGTAAGCATGTGAAATTAATGTGCAATTGCCTTATAAATAAACAATTAACTTGAAATTTTTGATAACATTAACTAGAATACACACATTATTTGCATGTGTAATCAGTTTCGTACGAGAATGCTATTTACTAAAATACCACAGAATATCCCAAAATAAGTGAAAATCTTCTCTAAGTTTGTAGCATTTATTTTGAGAAATCTGTGTAATACGTTAATACATCACATATTCGTTTTTCAGATGTTGAAATGTAGTCCAGGTTTTTTAGAATCCATATTTGCGCAATAATAATTACATTAATTACGAATAGTTGACGACGTGTCTTGGCAGCGATTTTTATGAACGCGCTCTGTCAACCACAGCGTCAGCCTCCTCGAAATGAAAGTGGCAAGGGGAAAGCGTGAAACTCCAGACGGCGGAGCGAACTAGCATTTTGAGAACGCGAGGGGTGGGGGTGATGGCGGAGGGGAAGGGTAGGAGCTTAGGGGTGGGGCAGAGTAGCCGTGAAGGCATCCTCGAAGCCAGCGGAAGGGGTTGCATGTGGGTAACGATACGGCCTGGCTAGAAAGGGGGGAGGGCAACGGCAGGGCTAGGGGATGAGATGTAATGGATGCTGCGGACACTTCACTCACTCTGCCCACACAGCCTGGTGTGAGGCTCCAGTTGTTAACATCGTCTCAGTCGCTAATGCAGGGTTATCACTGCATTCTGCGTCATCCATTTGACAGACGAGCGTGTTAATAACTGCGAGGTAACTGAATCCTATTCGAGAAAGGACGGATTATTACTATTATTTTGAAAGCGATCCGATTCTCAAAGAGCTAGAATGGATTCCCCTTCTCGGATCTTCGCATGACCTTTTCAGCAATTTAGTGACATGGCTTTCAGCTTACTTCTTGCTTAGTACGCTCTTCTAATTCAAAGTGTTTTGCTGAATTTAAATAAACACTTATCAATATCGTAGTACACTCAGGTTATTAAATTTTGTAATCATGAATCTCAAACGAACTTTTGCTGACTTTCGTAGTTGGAAAGTTTTAGTCAAAACGTCCAAAGTTTGCAGAGATTAATAAACTTCCGTAATGTTTTGCCTTTACGACGTTTTACGTATGCATTTCGTTCATTTCTTATACCTTGTTAAGGAGGCAAACGTGTGACCCATGTTTAAGTTTGCTCGTGGTTTGTAAACAACTCTGTCGTCACAAGCTGCGGCTAAGTCTCGATTAATTTAGAAGCTGCTGGTCTCTAGTGAAATGAGCTTCTGTAACCACAGGTGAATAGAGGTCAACATCGAATGAGTTACATGTGGAGTTTTGAGAAAATTATGAAAGGGAATCGCTGCGTATGCATCAATATGCAAAGAAAATACTATACTTCCAGGTTTTCGAAGAATTTTTAAATAAATAACTGAATCGGGCTGAAAAGAAAGGGAAAAACCATTTTTCTGCAACTTTTCGGGAGTAAGGAAACAATAAATAATACTCACATATGTTATATTATCCTCTCCAATTTTTGTGTGTGAATTCACTATGATAGCCTAAACACTTACGATGTGATTGTTTTCTTCACAGAACAATCTACCTTGACTTAAAGAACAAGCTTCAAAAACAAAAATTAATTTCATATGTCCCCTTTCTTCTTGTGCTGATTGAACTGTAAATGTTTTAAATAATTTACCTATAAAAACTAGAGGTGTTATAACAGCGCATATTTTCTCGTTTTACGTGTAAGGGATACATCATATTACAATATTACAAATTGTATACTACTAATGTTTCACCCATCTCGTGGTACATTGTCTTCAGGAAAAGAACCTGCTGGTATATCGCACAGCAAAAAACTTTATTATAGCTCACGAAATTAATTATTATATTTATGCTACAAACAAATGGATCGTTTGTGACTTTTCTGTATTTGTTGTTTTTGATTTGCTGAGATGAACATCACATCAAAAACTTAAAATATTTTTTTCATTATTCTTGTAGATGGAAACTTATTTCCCACGCCATTTTTCTAATGCCTGGCCCCTTTCCTGACTGCTTGCCTGGTGTAATAATCTTCCAGGTGTCACTGTTTGTCACTGCTATCGTCACACTTGGAATTGAAGCTAAGAGTTATGAATGTCATATTTTATTTTCATGTATATTTATTTTGTCATTTTACCTCGAAATGTGCAAGCTTGTATTTTGAAAGAGCATCCTGATGCAATTTTTCCTAGATAATTTATAACTATTTGTACATTGGTAGACGTGACATTGTGTTCGTGATTTATTACTGCGTTTCTGTCGACGTTTGTTCAGTAATTGTGAAAGAAATGTTGTAATCATGGTGTACGTCAGAAAGACGTACTTCTTTCCCATAGGTAAGCCGATAACATTTGACGGTCAGTTCTGGACAAGAAATTCTTGTATTCTCGTTTTCAACTCGAGCTAAAACATATATGAAGATTAACAATTAATTACAAAGTTATATTAATTAAGAGAAATCTTATATCAGAATGTATATACACATATTTGTAAATTTTCAATTATGAATCAATCAATAAGAAAGTTTAATAGAATTAAGTTGCGGAATTTGTTCTGCTTTGATTTCATTAAACATTAGATTAGTTGTTGGATAGCCGATAGGTCATGTTATATGTCATAGATATACATGTGTTTACTTCCTTACATTTCCATACGTAACTTTTTCTCGATGATAAAGACTATAGTCTTAGCAAACATCTTGTTTAATGGATATTAAAGAAATGACCCACTTTACGTGCGGATAGCATTACCCAGAATACTCCTTTTTATACATTTGTGGAAAAACTATATTGACATTGCCAATATCATGTCACCCGAGAGTTATCTCTGTCAAACATCAATAAAAGATGAGTAATCTCTCAATTTGGAGCGCAAATTTGGAAATGTCACTGAGTAACATTTCTACATAATTTCTACCACATGTTCATTGGCATTAAATAGGGCCGTAGGGCCAGACTGCTTTTAATTCTGTTTTATTAGTTAAGCAATAGTCATTGTAATCCTATGTAACGAAGCACAATAATCGTCTGAGAAAGATAGATTGATCCTTCTCAAATAGTAGTGTGTTTCATTATGTTAGTAGTCTCACGATTTTGCGTGTCTTCCTTCAACAAATTCTAATATTACAAATAACTATATTGTTTGTTATTTTTTATTAAAAATGACATTTATTCTAGTGCAACTATTTATAATTAATAAACAACATGGGTATTAGTATATTAGGATTTGTTTCAAAGGAAAACAGGTAAAATCGTGAGACTTTAACTTAGTGAACTTTTGATACGTCTTGCGTTGTTGCTATTATAGTAGAACAAAGTAAAAATGGCCCTCCTTTTATTTCTTCTATGACATTATCAGATACGGTTTTAGATACGACTTATTATTTTGTTTTGAATTTGGGGACGGAAGTAGCACGGGTCCCCCGGGCACTCGGGGGCCCCCGAACATGGTCTCGTGGGTGCCCATGGAACTTACGTCGCTGAATAAGCCCTTTGACCTGTTATTTCTATTGATTCTAAACTTCAAATCTAATGACGTGTGGCTTCACCCCTCAGGTAATATCAGGTATATCAGACAGGCCTCTGGGCGTTGCATCTTTCAGTCGCCGTGGTTCGCTGTCCTGATTTTCATTGCGCTGTCCTCTTTGCACTCGATTTCTTTATCAGTGCAATCGCTGAGTATCCGATCCAAATCATAATGAGACATATCTCGCGGTGAACATGGTCCTGTGGGTGCCCACGAAACTTAAGTAGCTGAATACGTCCTTTGACCTGTTGTTTCTATTGATTCTAAACGTCAAATCTAATGAAGTATGGCTTCATCCCTTAGTTAATGTGTGCGTATCAAGTATATCGGTCAGGCCTCTGGGCGTTGCTTCTTTCTGTCGCCCTGGTTCACTGTCCTGCTTTTCATCGCCCTGTCCCGTTTGCCCTCGATTTCTTCATCAGTGGAATCCCTGGAGTATCCCAGCCAAGTCTTAATCAGAGATATCACGCGATCGTGACCATTGATCAGTAATGATTGTGTCTGCAGTAGATGCAGTTTTCCTTGTCCTTGGAGATTCACTTGCAACAGTCCTAATCATTGTTGCTTCTTTATTTTTATTTTTTTCGATTAATTTTCTGATTTGTTATTAATCCAGAAATACGCTTTTTAACACTGCTGGATCGCTCGTTATTTTTACTTATTGCAAGGACGAAAACCTATTGCAATTTAATACTTCCGATATATCACTGGATTATCTTGTGATAAGTATTCTGACACAGGTGATAATCTATGTAGGTGTGGATTTTGCGGTGTGATTGATATGAAGGTAAATAAAAATTAAAGACGAGAAGAAAGCTCACCTTTATCTAGAGGGAGAATATCCTCAAGCCGACATGCAGCTCAGCTAGCGTGCACTTATTTATGGAAACAGTGGCCTGAATAGTTGTCATGTCCGGAAACACTAATTATTCACTCACACTTCAATAAAATTGAGCCGACTGTGATATACGGACAGTCACCCGGTTTTTAACAGAATAATAATAAAATGCGAAGTGAACGATGGCAATGCAGTAGATAATACTGAACAATAAGAAACGAATGAGTTGGACCTTGAAACGTCGATAATTTTTAGGCAAATTGGATCATCTGGTCGACTATCTGTTATCACTGAGGGCTTGGTGGAATTTCACAGAAATTTGAGATTCACAAATTTGAGCTTGTCCTCGAAATACCTATTCATTTGAAAATCTGTTTCCTTAAATATTGCGTCTGTGAACGTAGTTTATACGGTGCTTAGAGACAAAACCAAATAAAAGCAAATAATAATAATAACAATAATATTAATAATAATAATAATATTAATAATAATAATATTAATAATAATAATAATAATAATATTAATAATAATAATAATAATAATAATAATAATAATCCCTATACAGTATTTGAGTAAAACTCTGAGTGTGCGATTGTGCGGATGTGTGCGGTTTCGTCACTCGCGGCTAGACCACTTCCCGTGCACCAATCGAGACAGATGACGAGTCATTCGACGCTTCTCAGTGTCCTGATCAGGAACTCATTATTTGTTTTCGAATCCGACCAGAAGATTCAAATAAATTTCCAAAAACCTATGTAGGTGGCGTTGATTAAAATCCTGTTCCCAAAGGCATTTTTCGCTCAATACGTCATAGTTTTCTTTCACGATGTTGGCAACACTAATGTTGACATATTTAAGTGAACAAGTAAAATTAATTTGAACAAGTAAATCGCACGGCATATTTTATTTTAATATTTATCCGTAGACCTATTACAAAATTTTTACTTTCTCGCACTTACTAACGTAAGAAGAGAAAGAATTATAATGGTGCGCCGGAAAACGGCAATTTTTTGACCCACTCCAAATTTTTCAAATTTTTTTCAAAAAATGGCTCCAAATTTTCTGATTAAATTTTGATGATGAATAGTGTGAAGTATGTTTAAGAGAATGGTGCAGGTATGAGTTTCGTTGAAATCTCCGATTTTTTATAAGTTCAGCTCATGATCTTTCACGTAATTTGCCAGATACTACTACTTCTAAAAAAATCTCTGTTTGTGACTTTCAACTTTAATACAGTTGATTGAACCATTTTATTGATCATAGAGACATTGCAATAATAATGCTAAGTAATGTATCTTATCCCTCTCTCATCCATGTCGCTTTCAACAATGAAATTCTCAGAATTACTTCTCAATCTCTCATAACGCAGAAATGTATAGTATAGGGGATAATATAAATTTATCGTTCATTAAATAAAAGTTCGTACAACATTACAGTACTCTTTTAAAAAATGTTTATTACAATTAAATCGTGTTTTAAGAGAGAAAATGTAATTGGGCTAATTTCAATGGATTGGATGAAAAAATA
Organism: Gryllus bimaculatus; assembly: GCA_017312745.1. Taxonomy (NCBI): domain Eukaryota; kingdom Metazoa; phylum Arthropoda; class Insecta; order Orthoptera; family Gryllidae; genus Gryllus; species Gryllus bimaculatus. The sequence goes on from BOPP01000060.1 coordinate 2,238,698, forward strand.
CATCAATACATTGAGAATACTAATTGTAGGAGAGAGTAAACATTGCATTTAAAATCGCATTTAATAGTAAATTAGATTTAAAATAATGTAAATTACTTTTCGTATTCTTTTCATCCAAACTGTCATCTGATAATTTTTCTTGTAGCCCGTAATTGGAGGAAGGTATTATTCTATTTCATTAATTTTAAGCATAAATTATGGGAAAACAACTAGTTTTCTCAAAAAAATTTGCATATCCGTTTTAATAATCTGATTTTTTAAAACAAAGTTTGTTTTAGGCAAAAATATTTTTCTTCAACTTTGTAGTTCTAAAATGTTAACTTTTTGCAATTTTCGAAATAACTTAGACTTCACCGAAAATGAGACTTACGCCATTATTTTAAAAGTTTCTTGTTCTATCCGTCAATATATGTTCTATCTCCAAAATTGGAATACAAAATTTAGCAGTTTTTTAGAGAAAGTTTTTTTTATTTACTGCATAAATTTAAGCACAAATTAGGCAAAAACAAATTGGTTTTCAAAAAGATGTACATGACCTTTTTAAAGAAATGCCTTTTAGAGCAAATTTTCTGAAGCTTCTTAACATTTTTTAAAATTTTCGAAAATACAGGTAGCTTGCGAAAATTGACATTAGTACCGGTTTTTACTGCTCCTTGATACATAAAAGAAGAATAGTGTACTTGACCTTATTTCAAAATCTGTTTTTAAAGAACAGATTTCATTAACGAAAAATCTCCATCTTCAATATTTCAATTGTAGGAAGACTGTAAAAAATTGAACTTTTGCCCATTTTCGGAAAATCAGGGATTTTATGAAAATGAGACAGGCACTATATTCTTAAGCGTCGTTTACGACATCCGACCGCAAAAATTAATCAAAACATGTGGATCTATTTTTTGAAAATGTTCCAGGGGCTTCATGTAAAATACCCACCAAAATTAAATATCAATCTCGAATTCAAGGCGTCGCGACATCAATCAGATCGACTGGGGAATATTGATTTTAGAGAAAATCGGCTGAACGGTTTAGAGGCTAACGTTCACGACGGACGGACGGACGGACGGACGTTTGGCCATTAATCATTTTTCGGTATCAAGAACCCACTAAACGTGGATTCTGGTTATACAACGTGTTAGAGGAAGTAATTAAAAAGGAAGTAAAACAAGATTTATACAATTTTTCCAAACAGTTTTTGAACAAAACGTTTTTGCTGCATGATTACAATACGTTCCCTTCTTACGTACGTAAGGGCGAGAAAGTTAAAATTGAATGAAATGAGTTAGTAACTTAATTGTTATTTATTAAAATTATTCTTCAGTCTGGTTATAACAAGAGAAAGACATCCAAGAAGTCCAACCCTATACGAGAACACTACATTTACATTTTTACGCAAGAGAGAGTTTGAAAGAGAGAGTTTGAACGTATTACGAAAACTTGACCCCTTATTTACCGTACTGTTAGGATTCTTATCTTGTTTAAGACGTTTCTGCGCATAGACCAAATTGGGAACAGCGGGGCGTGGCTTACTGCATGCCACCATTTGCGAGTCGTCGCGAGTCGCCCCGTTGCCCTCGCGGCCACGAGGTCGAGGAGTCGCAGTTCCTTCGGACATCTGCAGCAGTGGACAAGAAGGCGACGGGAAGGAGGCATAGAGGGGAAGAGGTGGAAGAGGCAGAGGCTGTGATAGGGAAGGTGGTGAGGACAGAATAGGCGGCGGCGGCTGATGATGCGGCGGAGAAGGCACTGGCCGCCGAACGGGTGGAAGAGGCGGGGTCCGTGCAGGCCAAGGCGATGGAGGAGGATGAGGCGGTGGAAGAAGTGGTGGCGGCGAAGGTGATGGAGGTATTGCCCGATTTTCTTTAGAATGGGATGATTTGACAGCTAGTGCTGGCAACTCAACTGACGATTCTTTGATCGTTGTGTCCTTGAACTTATTAGACGCTCCTTCCTCCATTCATTCGTTTGCAGTTGGCTAACTTGTAAATAGTTACGACGCTCCCTGTTGTGATGTCCTCGTCCGACGAAAATATAGTGCGCCACGAGAAATAATTGAAATTAGGAAGTGCAGAGCTTTATGCTTTTCTGTAAAAAAAATTTTCTTTTTATAAAAATTACATTGAATTTAGTTTTTATGTGATAAGTATTATGTTTGTTTGAAAATCGAGTCTTGAATGTGAGATGCGTACTCGCGACGGTGCACGTAAGGGAGCCGTCAACAAACACGAGGAAGGGGCGTAACTAAACAGCTGACGCGGCGGAGGGATACTTCTCTCAAGTACACCTGATGTTCACTTGTTTCGCAAACTGTTACTTTATCCCATTCTTAAGAAAATCGTTCTATAGTGGTGAAGGCGGCTGCGAACGGTTACAGTGGCTGCGTGGCCGGCGGTGGAAGAAGCGGTGGCGACGAACGCGGTGGAGGTAGTGGTGAAGGCGAACGCTACGGTGGGGGAGGCGGCTACAGGGGCCGCGGGGCCGGCCCGCGCTAACCCTTCTGCGCGTCACCCCGCCCCCTTCCTCTTTCTTCCATGCTCAGCCGCGCGGCCCGTCTCTTGGGGCGCCAGCGGTGGCAAAGTAGTGCCGGCGGACAGTGACGCAAACGCAATTGTAAACGGCCATGCATTGTTTAAGAGAAGTGTGGCTCTTGTTTTTCACATGAAATATGTGAAAGATTATTAATATAGATTTAGATTATTACTTAACTTGTAGTAATATACTTTGCGGCTATTACCTACATAGCTTTTGCCTTCATTCAGTCTAAATTACTCAGTGAAACATAATATTTTTAACATTAAATATTAATGATGGTGCCCATGGCTATAAAAATAAAATAATGGCAATAATGTTAGCATGCACTGTACTAAATTAATATTTGCACTTATTAACAGCCATATATTATATGGTATGCATACTCATTAAAGAATGTTACATAAATTCACTTAATCAATACATCTTGTAGTACTTTCAAAATGAAATTAAAAATTGCTGCAAGAAAAGAAATTGTCGTAATACCGGATGTATTTGAAACATAGAGATCGTGAAATAACTTGGATACATCAAACCAAAAAAATATAAACTTCCGAAAATAAAAATAATCCAACTCATTTATTGGATCCTGATTCTTTATGGATTTATAAAACTGAAGAAAATACAGCAATTTTTTCTAGAATTACAATGTTTCTGTGTTCCTTCGAGGAGGTAGTTTTGTGGGTGTGACAAATAATGTGCTCGATTGACCTCTCGAAGACGAGCGCTTTCGGGCACTGCGGCTGCGCTGATGGCGCAAAGGCCAGCGCCGTCGCTCGACGCGGGACCGTGGACCGCTAGACCGTGGCGAACAGTGTGTAATTAGTGAAGTGCGAATGAATGGGAAGAATGAATGGATATGTATATAATGAAACAAGTATGAATGATGTGTGAATGTAGTGAAAAAGAAGAAAACAAAATATTTCGCCCGTAAAATAACAAACTCTGTAGAATTATAGTATTAACAAAACTGATCTTAGTGTAAGTTAGTAAGCAAGTAAGTTAACTTTAAGACTAGCATGTAAAACGTAGATGTATGAAAAAGCCCCTCCTCTAGCTGCTTAAGCCGCGGTGTCGTTGTTATTATTTGTTTTGTTGTTGTCTCTGAGCACCTCATTAAACTACGTTCACAGACGCACTTATTAAGAAAACAAATCTTAAAATGAATAGGTATTTCGAGGACAATGTGAAATTTATGAATCTCCACTTTCGATGAAATTCCACCAAGCCCTCAGTGATGACAGGTGGTCTACCAGATGATCCAGCTGCTCTAGGCAGCAGTTTAATGTAAATAATTTAAAGTCAATAAATTACCCTTCTTCTCAGGGTTACATGGAGGGGGGGGTCACAAGAAAGAAACCCTCGACGCGGGAACCGCGCGGCTGAGGGGATGGCCAGTCGGCGGGGGGGAGGGGGTAATGGGTAGAGTGGGGTAGGTCTGCGCGGAGATACGGTGTGCAAATAAATAGTGCACACGAGATGGAAATGTTTAAAATCGTAGCATAGAGGAAAAACAGAACGAAAATAGATATTTTCGTTAAGTTCAGAAAGTGTCGTCGGTGTATGAATGAAATGGGACGGACGAGGCTACATAGGAGCCAATTTGAAATGAGTACGTCGAAGACACTTTCATGTGAGTTGCGTTCATTATTATTTTCTCTCTACTGCTTAAGCAGAGTAGAGAAAATATTGTAATGCTGCGGGAAAAAATGGCGAATTTACTATATAGAAACTCTTATGGCTGAGCCCTCGTAACGACAAACTGGATAAATCTTGTTCTTATGTAGTAAATTGCCTTCTCTAACACATTGTGTAGTCAAAATTCGCGATTGGTGGATGCTTGAAACAGAAAAAATCAATTAACGGCAAAACGTATGTACATCCCCCCGTTTGCAAACAACGCTAGTAGCTAAACAGTCAGCAGGATTTCCACCAAAATTGATATTCCGCAATTCATCTGGCTGATGTCGTGGTCCCTTGAATTTAAAACGGATATTTTTATTTTTGGGGGTACTTTAAATGAAACATGAAAACATCACAAACAACAAAAGTTTCTCAAATATGGCTCAAAGTGTTTTCTGCAAATTTTCCTATCTGATGGAGAAAAATACACATACAGAAATGGTGTAGGTTGTATTTTCACTGCGCTCCTTGAATTTTCGAAAATAGAAAAAGTTAAAAAGTTTTGGGGTTTTGGGGTTTGGGGGTCTGCAATTGCAACAATTAAGGTAGACAAATTTCCTTAATGAAATCTGTTTATCAAAAACATATCTTATTTTTCTTAAACAAATCTTTTGTTTAATTTTTCTAATATTTGAACATTTTTTCTTAATTCTGCGTGCAAGATACACTTAAAATTAATTTAAACAATTATTTTCTCAAAAATGGCACCAAATATTTTCTTTGATTTTTTGTTGTATATAGCAAACTACGGCAAAGAAAATCATGGGGGTCCCATTTTCGGTGCACTCTCTGTATTTTCCACAATTGCAAACAAAAATTAAGATTACAAAAGTGTAATATTGTTGACAGATATTTTTTGTTAAAGAAGTCTGTTCTAAAATGTTAGTTTAATAAATCACCTGTATAATAATATAAAAATGTGAGACGTTTAGTGTAATATTATGTTTTTGAAATTGCATATTTGAATATCCCGCGCTTTGTTGGACGAGCTATCAGTTTGAAATTCTTTTGAATCTTTTCATTGGTGGTCATGACATGGACATGAAACCATTACGAGATTTAACAGATGAAAAGCAATGAAAAACTCTGTATGACGTACTATGTGGAGAAAAGTACTCTCTGAATGTTTTCTTAACTTCTGGGATCTTTACTCTAACCCATAGACAAGTTGAATTCTGAATACAGATGGTACCGAGCGTTTTTTCTTCGATTTGTAATGAGAATTTGGGGAAATTTTATTTTACGTAGATATGAAAACGTATGGAGGATTTAACATAACATGTTCATTAAGGAGTAACATGTAACTCGTGTTAAATCGAGCACACGTGGAAAATATTACACTACTTTAGTATTTAATAATTACTATTATTTTTCAAATTACTGGAATTTGCTTGCCAGCGCTATCAGTGTTACTGCGTTGTGAAATGTGCCAAACAAACGTTGTTTTAGCTTCGCCGCGCTGGCAAAAAAGTGCTGTAACGAAAGCATCCAATGCTATAGTCACTGCCGCCGATGGATAGTATTATTTATTAACTTTTAATTTTTTACTTTCTCTCCTGTATTTTATACACATCAGATATGTTCATGAAAACACTGAATATCTTTGTACACTAAAATCTATGTCAAAAATACAAAATTTACATTTAAATTTTTGAATTAAAAATTTATATTTTTCACACTTTGTTTATGTACAAGAGAAAGTGATATTTGAATTGTAAGAACGGCAGAAGTTGTGACATAAATTTTCAAAACGATAATATAATATTGTGAGAAAGTATGTGCTGTTGTAAAACCTCTAGTTTTTGGTAGTAATTAAAGTATCACGAACCGCCAACGTTTCTTCCGCACCATGTTTAGCAACGAAGGATGCGCGGTCCACCAAGATCTCAAAAGTCCCACCGATTCGTCAGGCCAGACTGCACTGTAGTGACAAGGTAGAGAGAGAAAGAGAGCGGAAGAATAAGACAGAGAAATAGCTAAAGAAACACATAAAGAGATGTGAAGAGAGACAGAAAATTTTGAAAAAAGAGCGGGACAGAGAAAGTGAGAGTGAGCAATGGAACCATGGACATTGCAAAACGTTGTCCCTTAGTTTCTTTTATGTGATTTTTATTCCTCTTGGCTGAAACAGCTATTACATTTCATGTTACCGACTTTGCAAAACAACATAACCTGGAATAATCTGGCGAATACAATGTATCAAACGTAAATAGAATTCAATGAGAATTTATCTCAAAGCAGAAATCATGTTTCCACGAAATTTATTTTGTTTCCTCAAAGGAAATAAGTTTAAGCCAATGCCAAATGAACCGTAGTTTCGTCGCAATCACTCGTGCAATCATTGTGTGCTTATCTCTGAATCGTGCGAGTAAGCACGCGGACTTCTTCAGAGAAGTAGGTGTATCCGGTTTGTTTGCTCATTTCAGTACCGCTCCTGAATATACTTAGAAATTAGTTCGTTGATTTCTTTTAAAGTGCCATGGTACGAGTATATTCTGCTCGTGGTATTAACGTATTTACGTCTAATGCACCATGGAATCTAATGCACACTCCATATTTAAAACGTAAAATTACAACAACAACAAAAAAAATTGTATCGAAAGTAATACCCATAGTTGACAGAATAATAGTTACTTTATTGCGTTTAAAGTTATGTAATACAATGTATCATAAAACGATATTATCTGTTTGTCGATTAGTAACTACAAACCCTCAATAATAGGCCACTAATAAATGAAACGGAGTTGAATTGGTAAACTCCAGCAATCCATTAGGGCGTAATAACGCGCCATCAAATATAATGTGCACCACGATTTTGAATACTACATTTCTTTTAAAAAAGTGTCCATTATATTCGCGTAAATACGGTATTTAATAAAAGGAAAATCTTTGGTTGCATTCAGATCGCAAGTATCCTCTCCGACTCTATGATAACCTGTTCAAATGTTATTGGTTATTAATTTTTTCTGAATCGATTGACTGATTATCACAACAATAATTTGTAATTAATGATAGGATGCGTTATCTCAGAACAAACATTACCGCTGTCTCTGCAGTGAGTGACCTGGAGGTCCCAAGGTTCGAGCACCGATAGTGGCGGATTTTTCGACGCCAGCTCGATAGCTAAGTCTAATTTAGTCGTAGTTTGGAAGAGAATTCTAGTGGCCGGCTGTTCTGGTAGGTTTCAGTTACTACAGGAACATTCTTAATATGAATATTATTAATATGAACAATCTCATAATGTAAAAAATGGGTACCTCTCTCAGAGGCATTACAATAAAAGTGCATTTACCATTTACAATAAACGTAAATACTGCCTAAAGTTGCCGATTTTGATGAAAATGGGTGATTATGAATCAGTTTTTCATTTTGATTGCATTAATAATTTTAGTTTTTTCTATCATGTACGGTTTTTGCAAAATTCTCGTTTATTCGTAATTTAAATTAGCAGGCGACATGTCATTCGTAAACGCAGGACTGCGACAATTATCTGCGTTTGAATAAAAGTTTTGAAAAAAGTCGCACCCTAGTTTTAGTTAATTAGTTATTGTCTGGCTATTTAGGAAAAACTGGTTGTTACAAAGGCTGTAAACGTGCATTTAATTGTTGGGAAAGCTTTTCTAACAATGGCGAGTTCATCAAGAATATGTGAAAGTGATCCGAACTATTTTTGTTACATATTTACACTAAAAATCAGAAGGAAAAAACATCACGTCATTTGTAAGGAAAGCGTATCACAAGTTAGTTTAATTTAAGTCAAGATAAATCTTAGACCCTACATAGTGTTTGTCACATGTGTGTTGGAAGATTGAGAAAACGGTATCAACGGAAGCAGAAATATTATCCTCTTTTGGTATTCCAATGGTGTGGAGAGAACAGAAGAATCATGTAAACTATTGTTCCTTTCGCCTGGTGAAAGTGTACGGATATTATAGGAAAAGTATGAAAGAAATAGTTTACTCGAATATTCTGTCAGCCATTAGATTCATACCACATGGTCCTGGCGTTCCAATATCAAATCCACCACATGACCATCTACATCCTCTTCAAATTATTCATACTCCTGTGATAGTGAAATGGACGTGACTGATTTCCCTAATGAAGATAGAAGACCCCCAGTTGTTCAATCAAGAACAACTTAATAATTTGGTGGGAGATCTTCGTCACTCAAAGGAATCGGTGCAGATTTTAGGCTCACAGTTGAAAAGGAAAAATATGCTCATTCCAGGCACAACGCTTTACTGGCATCAAGAAGACAGAATAAAAGTTTCTTCATTATTTCACGAAAGAGGGTCTGTGGCACTTTCAAAATTTGTACTCATGATGTAATTTCAAAATTTGGAATAAGATATGTCAGTGATCAATGGAGGAAGTTAATACATTCTTCGAAAAAAAAAAACAACAACCAAAAAGCTTCTCCCCAAAACTTCCTAAAGCAAAGTTTATACTTCCGTCATAATGGAAATCAAGATGTCTCAGTGCCAGTAGCTCATTCTGTTCATTTGAAGGAACCATACGACATAAAAGTACTTAAAGAAAATTAATTATCAAGAACACCAATTGGATGTCTACGGAGACTTGAAAGTGATTGGAATATTGTTGAGACTTCAACTAGGATTTACGAAGTTCCCCTGCTTACTATGTGAATGTAATAGCAGGGCTTTTGAATTGCACTTGGTCAAAAGGGATAGGTCAGTCAGAAATACTTTGAATATCGGAGATACAAAATGAAATAAGTTTGGTTAATCGTAAAAATATTATTTTGGCATCATTCCATATCAAGCTTGGTATAGTGAAAGTTTATCAAGAATGGAGAGTATTTTAATATATTTGTTAAAAAGTTCCTTTTCTTTCAGAGTTGAAACAAGAGGTCTGTTTTGGATCTCGAATTATAAATCTGGTGAAAGATGAACACTTTGAAACTTTAATGAGTGATGAAGAAAGACTGGCCTGCTGAGAATTTAGGATGGAACGTGAGCATCAAACTTCATTTTCTCCACAACCCCTTTGATTTCTTCTCTTATCTGGTGAATTTCAGTTATGAACATGGAACTTTCATCAAGATCTGAAAGAGATGGGAAAACGTTATCAGGACAGATATTTGGAAGTAATGATATATGACTGTTCATCCTTAAAGAAAGAAAGTGTAGAATCGCACAGAAAGACGACCGAGATGGAAAAATTTAAGCAAAAGTGTGTTAGCAGAATCTCAGACATTGTTAATATAAATATAATATTATTGTTAACATATGTTGCCAATGTGCATAAGATGCGTACCGCTTGTATACATATTTATACTTATTTTTGGTTCAGTAGCATTATCTATATGTAGTAAATCATTTATTCACTGAACGTTTCTTGAAACATCCATATTTCAAGAGTTTTTGATCACCAGTTTTTTCTTTGAAATAACAAAAGTCTTACGTGGTAGAGAAAAATGGATTTCAGATATATTAATTATTAGTTTAAATGAATTAAAATCACCCATCAGATCCAAAAGCGCCGAGAATTTACTTTTTTCGCAGCCCTGTGTAATTCATCTGTGAATTTACTTTGATTCTATACATAAAACGCGAGATAATATCCTACACCATGCATTTCGATGATACTTCTTACGTGTCCCTAGACCATTCTTTTAACACTTAATGATGTTCGAAGCTAATTCAAGTGCCCCACATCGTATGGCGTGACACGTCGTGCGAGAACGTGTAGTTTTTAGACAGCCCCCTTTACGAAATATGGCTTACACTGAATATCATCCATCCATATAATCCTTCTTCGTCCATTTCACATTTTAGTTCTCGTCGTTTCTATTTTCGTTTCGAAAATCAAGTGCCCCACATCCCATGGCGTGAGAAATATAGTTCTTAGATTGCCTCCTTTACGAAATATAAATCGTTTATTTCAGAAACCCGTCAAATGCCAAATTCCTTATTTAGAGAAAACTGAGAAAGTCTCCCAGTTTTTCAGCTTTAAAGTCTTTTTTTTAATAACGCAGTTGATAAATGAATATCTTTCATATAAATATGCAATAAACGATGTGTCTATCCTCTTCGAACAATAATCTGCCGCAAATGAGTGTTCTAGATTTTGGCGTTTGTCAGGTTTCTGTAATAAAGGATTCATATAGTCTACACTGAATATCATCCACGCAGAATGCTATACCTTCTTCGTCCATTTCATCTCTTAGCTTCTAGTCGTTTCGAGTCCGCACTCTCCTTCCGTTGCAGCCGCCTCCTCGGCGACCGTAGAACCTGGGCCACCACTTCGCCGCCGCTGCCGCTTCCATCGTGCGGTCCCGGTCCCTGCCTTGCGTACTGCGACCTCGTTGCAGCTTCACGGTCCCACAGTACTTTCCGCTGCCCACTCTCCCACTCAGAGCAGCTGCTCGCTGATGCCTGCGTCGCACAGTGGGCAGCCGCGCACGGCGCTAGTGCCGTCCACGCAAGCACTCCTTGTGATTACGAGCGTTTCAGCTAATATGGTCGCTAATCCCGTACGTGTAGTGAATGTTGTACCCCGAGGTGGTGGTGGTGGTAGTGGGGGTGGTAGTGGTTGTGAAGGTAGTGGTGGTGGTGGTGATGGTGGAGGTAGTGGTGGGGGAAGTAGTGGTGGTGGTGGTGGTGGAGGTGGTGGTGGTGAAGGTAGTGGTGGTGATGGTGGAGGTAGTGTAATTGGTAGCGGCGGCGGCGATCCTGTTCGCTAGAATGTGAGAAGGATGCAGATCTATACGTCTGCTTGCATGGCCCTATCCCTCGGCAAGTAATTTCACCACCGGGGAGCCGTCTCACAGGACAACACTAGTCATTCGCGATGAGAGTGTAGTATAGTGGTTTGTGGTGGGGTGTTGTGTGTGTGTGCGTGCGTGGTGTGTGCGAAGAAGAGAGAGAGAGAAGAGAGAGAGAAAAAGAGAGAGAGAAAGAGAGAGAGAAGAGAGAGAGAAAGAGAGAGAGAAAGGAGAGAGAAAGAGAGAGGGGGGGGAAGTAAGAATTGTGCGATATGTAATTATAACTGCTCCGGCATTTGCCTCTTATTTATCGCTTTACTCATCACATTGAAACGCAAGTTGGAATAGGAGCAAATGATTTACAGTTATTAAATCAATATTTACTAGTTGGCATTGAATGTCCACCGACCGAAACTTTGATTGACAGAGAACATCTGCTCTCTAACACATTTTGAATTCTGTGAAGGGCAAGATGCGTTTCAGCTCTTAGTTTGCATAGAAAATCCGCCACGACTGAACTGTAAATCTAGAAAACTCCCCTCCCATACCCCGAATTTTCGATTGTAGTACGCACCACTCTCGATACGCACCCCAGTCAAACACTTCGTATCACTTGATTGTTTCCCTAGAATGCTTCTGCGCAAATTATCACACCATGTTTCTCGAGCTTAAGTTAGCGAGTGGTATTTACCTATTTACAGGCGAAAGCCGCTGATATCAATCGTCCTGTAAAGTACAATTGAATTTTAAATTCTGTGAGGTGGAAGTGTTCCCTACCGGAAGATTGGTGAGATCCAGTGCAGTCTACTCATTGGGTGAATTATACGCATTTCTGGACCGGGCGGTTACACGCTCCAAGCTCTTGTTAATGGTGATAGTGTCTTGAATTTAAGTGTTCGTGTGATATTTACGCGGAAAAGGAGTTGAGCAAGGATGAGATCTGTACCGAGATACGGTGGAGTCAGGGCATCAACTGTTGTCAGTGCAATGCTCTACTGGAAGGTTCACGGGGTTCGAGTCTGATCGGTGGCAGTGTTTTTCGACACTCCGCCGCAATAGCTAGGTCGAGTTTCTGTCGCTATCTGGAGGAGAAATTCCAGCACCGCTGCCTTTGGTCGGTAGTTGTAAAACGTGTTTTATCCGATCAATACCAGCCGAAAGCGTACAAACGCGCCACGGACCGCGTGGAGATTTTTTGTTTTCATCTTGTCCTATCCTATCCTTACCCACACATTTCCACGCACTACTTTACCACACATGCGGGAGACCGGTGGGAAGCTGTAGCTGTCCTCGGTTTGGGCGTGTCCCGCGCTGGGAGATAACCTGTTTGGGGAAC
>BOPP01000060.1:2250994-2266534 GCA_017312745.1 Gryllus bimaculatus
GGTGGTGGCGGCGATCCTTGTCCGCTAGAATGTGAGAACGGATGCCGATCTATACGTCTGCTTGCATGCCCCTATCCCTCGGCAAGTATTTCCACCACCGGGGCACCGTCTCAGCCAGGACAACTTCCCCACTAGTCATCCGATGAGAGTGGTAGTATAGTGGTTGTGTGTGTGTGTGTGTGCGTGCGTGCGTGCGTGCGTGCGTGTATGTGTAAGCGAGAGAGAGAGAGAGAGAGAGAGAGAGAGAGAGAGAGAGAGTAAGGAGCGAGGAGGGCACGAGGGGGGAAAAGTAAGATTGTGCGTAATGTTAATTATTATACTGCTCCGGCATTTGCCTCTTATTTATCGAAGAAACCAACCACCAAAGACTATCGATTAGAGCAGCTTGGCGCTAGGTTTCTCAGACAGCTTTTGAGGTTCTTCAGACAGAGGCTGAATTCGATCTACTATCGTTATTCGATCCCTGTGGCCTCCCGGTCAACCCTGCTGCAGCGACAACTGTTGCCCCTGAGTCTTCGCAGTACAGTTTACATTAGACTGACGACTGTACGGGTTCGACAGGCCTCCAGATTCCCTTCTTTGTCATCACTCATACGTAATTAGTACTTACTTTTTATTGTTAAAAAAATCTTACATTCCGGTAAGCGTACGGTAAAATGACAGGCATACGTGTATGCCAAATACGTTAAGGCTACTATGAATGCACTATGAACCGCACAGTAAACAAAACAATGGGGTAAGATGAGTCAACAAGCCAGCCGACTCTCTTAGTGAAAATGACCCCACGAGTATACACACTATGTTTCTAATCTATCTCAAGATTCCTTTAAGGTAATAATACTCACCTCATTCACTTGAAACGCAATGAAATGAACCAAGCGAACCACTGAAAAAAATAAAATCGATTTATTTCCCCAAAGGGTGGTCTGTGCTCCTGCTAACCTCCTCGGTCATCTTGATAAGTAGGATAGACTAGATAGGAAAGTAGAGAATGCAATGTTATAAAATAAGTAAACATTCATTGCCTTTTTCTTTTGTGAATGACTGTATAAACGATGTTTTGTTAGCCAGTTTTGCCACTGATGTATTCAAACAATGGCGCTACTGCATAGAGGTGGAATCGGAGCAAATGATTTACAGTTATTAAGTCAATTATTTACTAGTTGGCATTGAATGTCCACTGACGAAACTTCGATTGACGAGAACATTTGCTCTCTACAATTTGCATTTTGGAAAGGGCAAGATGCGTTTCAGCTACTTAGTTTGCATAGAAAATCCGCCACCGACTGAACTGTAATCTAGAACTCCCCTCACCATACCCCGATATTTCGATTGTAGTAACGCACCCACTCTTGATACCGCACCCAGTCAAAAACTTCGTATCACTTGATTCGTTCCCTAGAATGCCTTCTGCGCAAATATCACCATCGGTTTTCGAGCCATTAAGTTAGCGAGTGGGTATTTACCTATTTACAGGACGAAAGCCGCTGATATCAATCGTCCTGTAAGTACAATTGAATTTTAAATTCTGTGAGGTGGAAGTGTTCCCCCCGGAAGATTGTGAGATCCAGTGCAGATCTACTCATTGGTGGAATTATACGCATTTCTGGAACCGGGCGGTACACGCTCCAAGCTCTTGTTAATGGTGATAGTGTCTTGAATTTAAGTGTTAGTGTGAATATTTACCGGAAAAGGAGTTGAGCAAGGATGAGATCTGTACCGAGATAGGTGGATCAGGGCATCAACTGTTGTCAGTGCAATGCCTCTGACTGGAAGGTCACGGGGTTCGAGTCCTGACGGTGGCAGTGTTTTCGACACTAGCCGCATAGCTAGGTCGAGTTCTGTCGCTATCTGGAGGAGAATTCCAGCACCGGCTGCTTTGGTCGGTAGTTGTACGTGTTTTATCCGATCAATACCAGCCGAAAGCGTACCAAACGCGCCACGGACCGCGTGAGATTTTTGTTTTCCATTCCTTGTCCTATCCTACCCCTTACACACACATTTCCACGCACTACTTTACCACACATGCCGGGAGACTGGTGGGAAGCTTGTAGCTTGTCTCGGTTGGGGCGGTGTCCCGCTGCTGGGAGATACCTGTTTGGGGAAACCCCTACTAGCCGACGGTAGGTCGTCGCCGGAACTCACCATCCAGCAGGACAAGATCACCACCACATTCCGAGCTAAACACGCACATAACTCCTACGGACATAACGACCTTAGCAGTTGATGTGCCAGGAATCACCAATAATCAATTAATCAATATATCATCATGAGGATTGGGCACGTTCCGTGCTCCGTTTGTTAAGGTACTACTCCGGCATAAGCCTGGTGCTGTTCGGAGGCACCACGGTGTAACACCGATGAGAGCAGCCGACCGCTAGAATTCTCCTCCAGGCAGTTGTCGAGTTCGACCATCGAGCTATCGCGGGCGGTCCGCTTTTCGAGGTGGAAAGTCTCTCCGCCGCCGTCGCTTCCCGGCGAGTCGGCGGCAGAGAGGAGCCAGGGCCGCGCCGCGGCCGGGTTACGCCCGGGAAGCGGGGGCGGGAAGTCTCGGGAGGCCCGGACGGCGGCGGCACTGGCGGCGGAGGCGGCGGTACGTTTTAATGGAGATGCCGTGTCGGTTCTAATGACCGCCGCAGGGAGCGACTGCGCCGCCGCCGCCGCCGGGGCGTCGCGACACGGGCGCCGCCGCCGCCGTGCCGCGACGTCTGCGACGCGACGCTGCCGCCGCGTGTTTATTGTCTTCTTCTGCTCCGCGCGCGTCGCGACGCCGAGAGACGACGACGACGACGACGACGCTCCCGCCGCCGCCGCCGCCGCCGCGTCTCACAATTAATCTGACGCCCGTGGGCGCTGTCTGTCTCCGCCGCGACGCTCTTCCTCGCTGCGTTGAACCTGCGCTGCCTCCTCTGGGTCCGCCCTATCGCCTGCCCGCTCCCTTTCTGCCACCTCGCCCGTCTCGACCCGTTGAGCGTCGAACAACCTGACTCTCCTGTAGTTTTCAATTTCTTCGTTCTCTCCCGGCCTACGTATCAGTTCGCTTCCCCTCGAGTCACAGCCTCTTGGGCTGATTTCGCTGTTCATCGCCATTTCTCTCTCACTGCATTCAACCCAAACTGCTCATTCTTCGTTTCTCGTCTCATCTTGTTGCCTCTTCTTCTTCTTCTTCTTCTTCCTCCTCTTCTTCCTCTTCTTCTTCTTCCTCTTTTTCTTCCTCTTCCTTTTCTTCTTCTTCCTCTTTTTCTTCCTCTTCCTTTTCTTCTTCACCATTACCATCCTCTCTCATATTATTTCAATAGTATAAATGCGTTTTGCGGCTCTTAGGAGCAACCAATATTTATAAACGAGTTTTTCAATGAAAGAGATTTTTGCGAAGATTTGACGAATTGAACTTAAACTTAAAAAAATACGAAGGGTTTGTTTAAAAAACGCATCTACATATTCATGTCATATGCAGCTGGAAAGCTATGCTATAGTTATGTAACTTAAAAACGAAGCGTTCTAGGTCCTGGAAACCTGGCATATTGAGGCCAAAGGCCTCAAAGAATGATACTCGAAGCGCAATAATATTTAGTATGAGATCTTCTTGAATATTCTGTTACAGTTTTTGATGGTTTGACATTTCTCATGGCATATCAAATTCAAACATTACAAAGAAGAAGGTTGAATTTGCCCGATCCTGTATTTTTGCATGGGCAACTTAACGTGGCTTTCTCAAGAGTACAAAACTTTTCTAATATTTTTGGGACTCTCAAGGGAACCGAAAAGCAAACTGTCAAGGAAGATTGTGTTATTTACTTCATATGTTGGTTTTAGGGAAGTGTGAGAGATGATTCAAGGCATCAACTGATGTCACTGCAGGGCCTCTGACCCGGAGGACCTAGAGCTCTAGCCCCGACGGTGGCAGGATTTTCGACACTAGTTTGTCAGCTAGGTCGACTTTAGTCGCTGTCTGGAGGAGAATTCTTACGGCCGGCTGCTCTGATCGATAGTTTTCCGTGGTTCCTCCGACCAACACCAGAAGAATGCCGGAGCAGTACCCTACCAAACGACCCACGGACTGCACGCGATCTTTCCTTCCTCTTCCTTGTCCTATCCTCATCCCTTACACATACTTACATTTACGTGCACTACACTACCACAAATGTCGGGAGACCGGCTTAGGGCTTGTCTCCGGGTCGGTGACTCGCTGGTAGGAGATATGTCTTGGGATAAAGCCCGCTACCCGATCGGTAGGTTGGCGTCGGATCTCGCCATACAGCCGGGCAAGAAGACACCCACTTCCCGAGCAAAAAAAACATGTACTACACGTAGGAGACTAATGACCTGAATACTTGATACGCCCGGAATCACTAGTAATCAATCTTTAATCAATGATTTAGGGACATATTGTGAATTACTCCAGAAACATCTGTCTATAATACTGAATATATATATTGGGAAAATGTTTCAAGTATCAATTACATTTTTTTGACATTCTGTAAGTACATTGCCTCTGCCTTTATACATATAAAAAACCTGTTTCATTAAAAAACTTCTTCTTTACGTTTATGTGGAAATGGATGGATTGGGTTTGTCGATATGAGAGGTTCTCGCACGAGCACGCGAGTTTAATTTTATTCCATCATCACGTTCTGAGTATCCAATTCACATGTCCTCAACCCCACTCACCATCAACGTTACGGATTTTGTTGGTTGTTTATAAGTCTATCAAGCCTCATCAGTTTCGTTTATCTCTTCGCAGTGACGATTCGTTTCACTTGATGTCATGAGTCACGCGTCATATCAATTACCATGTTAGGCCTATCTCCTCAGTGACCTCCTTTGTCCAGACTTACCGTGTTTGACCCTACCTTCTGCTGCTAACGGTCTCCACATTGTTTTGCCCCTACTGTCTCATACCACTTGTTCATCTTTCCGACTTTCGTAATTGACTCAATCCGTCTCGCCTAAGAATATTACCTAACTTGCTAACCTTGAACGTCACAGAGCTTTTCATTAGACGCCTTCTGAACACTGCTTTAGCTTTCTACCACTGGATTCCTGGGTCAAATCCCGACCATCCCAAGACCAAAGAACGCATTTCATTATTCATTATATATCGATACATAATACTCATTACATCATCTGTCGCAATTGATCATATCTCAATTTGCCTTCGTGCGGTATCTCTCACGTGTCATGGATAGTTTCTTAAGCTTTCATTAAGACGCTTAGTTGAAAATATCAACATTACGATGTTACTGTCCTTCCTCCTCTTTTTGTCTTTCTTGATATTCTATCTAATGTTATATGATAGTTACAGAGGTCGCATTAACACGAACGCATTTATGATACATCAAATAAGTTGCTTAATTGATAAACATGTATTGGTATTGACAATCTTTAGTGATTGGCGATGTTCCATTAATATTAGCTAATTTACACTGTAGTTTAATTTAATAACAATGTTAACTAGTGGTGCTATAGAATGGCACAGATTTTTTGTATTCGTTTTCAATTTCCTTTGGTCTCGGCTAGCTGTTCCGGCTTGCCAGATTCTCTTGCCAGCTGCCATGTATCTCTGCTCAAAGTACATTTTTTTTAAACGTCCTGAATTTTTCGGTTTCCTATTGGTAGACACGAATTATTACTTTAAAAATTTTCAAGAAGAGCAAACCTCAACCGATATGAAACTTTTCATTGAAATATTTTGAGCCATTTTTAAGAAAATGGTGTTACTTGTACGCGAAGTTTAAACCTCTTTTCTCAGAAAATATTGAATTTTCGAAAAACTTCATAGGAAGTAGTTTCAAGCACTTCTAGTTAAAAAAGTACTAGTGTTTACAAATCGCTTGAAATGTGCATATTAAAGTCATGAGAGATATTTCAAAAAAATGACACTTGTGTAATTTTTGAAAAACAAAAAATACAGAAAAATGAAATTTTTATTAAAATTATATTAAACAGTAAAATTAGCACTACATGTTGGAAAAGTTTGAAGAAATAATTTGGAGCCATTTTCGAAAAAATGGCGTTTAGCGTTCTAGAAATGCGGAAATTTGAGATCATTTCACAGAAAACTGCTGAGTTTTCGAGAAACTTAATTTGACATTATTGAAGCACATATCCTCATAAATACAGTAATGTGAAGCAATTGCCGCTATTGTGAATATTAACAACGTGAGAAACATGCCCAAAAAATTAGTTTTCTAAATTTTGAGAAAACAAAAGAATAGAGCAATATGGCATTTATGTCGTCTTTATAGAGTTTATTTAGAACAATAACTACCAAAAGTTTCAAGAAAAAATTTCAGCTGTTTTGAGAAAATCTTGTTTTTGTAATTTTTTAAAATTGCAAATATTACACGAAATGTTGCTCGAAAGCTGCCAAAATTTTCAAAAACATGACCTTTTCGAAAGAACTGGTTAAGAACAACAATTTCATTCAAAGAAAAAAATATTATCATCAATTTTGTAGTTGTAGGAAGACGCCGGAAATAATAACTTTAATATTTTCAAAATTTCAGAAATTAAAAAGTTTGAAAATGTCCGAGGGCTTTATGTACATACAGACGGAAAGACGGATGTTTTGAAGAAAACAACAACACTTTTTTGTTATTAGATGACCCCAAAACGTGTATTTCTGTTGAAATCTCGAAATCGATTTTCCGCAGCATTACATAACGTTCTTTATACTACATATATTACTCCGTATATACGTACGTATTCGGGAAAGTAAAAAGAGACTTCAACTGCGTGTGTCTTTTGAAAGAAATAAAAGTTCAAACAAGGATCGAAATGGGGCTCCCGTATCCAGACGCCATATTTTAACGCTAAGGTAATCGTAATTAACGTATTAATGTGCATTAAAATAGTTGTAAAATAAATGCAAAATTAATGAAGTTAAGACATTGAGTAAACTGAAATATCTGTGAGGAATTTTCTTCGAAAAGTAGGATTATTCTAAAATGCGCATATATATATATATATATATATCTTATATATAGTATATATATATATATGCATGTTATTTCATTTATCAATGAAAATGGCAGATACATCGTGTTAATCCGTCTTGATCGTGTTATAATGATTGAAGATAGTATTTGAAGATCCGTTGTGTTTTCGTAATGTGGTGTGGAGTTTGTTGAGTCAAGAGAGATTAAAATGAGCAACAATTCACACCTTCCTGTAAAGTTCTTTTCAAGGTCTATTAAGTCTGACCGTAAATTAAATATCTAGGTTTACGAAACAGAAGTCTAAGAAACTGGATTGGTAAGATTGGAGAGGTACCATATATCACTCATTAGATGTTTACAGTAAACAACAAAACCTTCTGATTGATATTACTACGTTGTGAAGTTAAATTCTTCAACACAATTATGAGAACATATGCGGGTTTTCAAAGCCGAGACAACGTACCTCGATGTTTTTGCATATAGTGAACGTAAATTTGAGCAGATGGGACTCGATTTTCAATTTTCCATCAACTACATATCCTACTCTATCAATAACATGTACATTGAATAATGGAGAATTCCTATGGCCATAAATGATGAGAAAGCTGGTCAAAGGAAAGAAATATTAGTTGTTCGTGGACTTATAAGAAAATATATTTCCATCACAGGGTTTAGAAAAAACTCCCCAAAACAGAAACTACATTTTCCTGTAAATAGGAAACCACATGCGCCCACGGTTGTTTTTTGTAAGCTCTAATAATGGAAATGCATTTTCTGAAACGACGACAAACAACTAACTAGTAGTAATATTACTTCCCATTGGCCAAGCCTCGTGAGCCTGCCTTCATACTGAATAGTGCAATGTACATGACACACAAAGACAGATAGAGATAGATAGAGAGAGAGAGAGAGAGAGAACGAGAGAGAACGAGAGAGAACGAGAGAGAACGAGAGAGAACGAGAGGCAGAAGAGAGACGAAATGGCGAGAGAGATACGGAGAGAGCAGAACGAGAGAGAACGAGAGAGAAGAGTAGAGAGAACGAGAGGAGACGAGAGAGAAGCAACGAGAGAGGAACGAGAGAGAGAAAGAGAGGGAGAAGAGAGAGGAAGAGAGGAGAGAAAGAGCGAGAGAAGAGAGAGAAAGAGAAGAGAGAGAAGGAGAAGAGAGGAAAGAGAACGAGATGAGAGAAGAGAAAGAGAGCAGAAAGAAGAAAGAGAGAGAAAGAGAAAAGAGAGAGACAAGAGAAAGAGAGAGGAAAGAGAAAGAGAAGAGAAAGAGAAAGAGAGAGAAAGAGGATAGAGGAGAGAAAGAGAAAGAGGAGTAGAAAGAGAGGGAGAGAGAAAGAGAGGGAGAGAGAAAGAGAGGGAGAGAGAGAGAGAAAGAGAGAAAGAGAAAGAGAGGGAGTGAGAAAGAGAGGGAGTGAGAAAGAGAGAGAAAGAGAAAGAGAGGGAGAGAGAAAGAGAGCTAATCACTATTCTCTAAGTCGAGTATACTTGTGTCTTCTCGAAGTTTCAAATATAATGACTAAATACATTAAACAATTATAACATTACTAATAATAACAATAACAATAATAAGAATTTGGAGTTTTAATTTCTTTGATAAAACACGATTAACTTAACGAAGTACTATGTTCTGTCCGCCAGGACACGCGGAAGTGCTGCCAAATATGCACAGATCTATGACCCCAGGACTACCTCGATATAAGTTATTGGAGTTCTCTCTATTGAGTAAATCGTCTCAGGGAGCGGTGGAATAGGGATAGGCCCTGGTCAGGGAGAGACCTGATGGCAGCTGCTCCGCTCCTTAGATATGATGACCGGGAGTAGACAGAATTGAAAGATGTTCTGATTGTATTCAGAATGAGCGTTTTCGGGGGAAAACGAAAACCCACCAGCGTGTTTCTCAGAGTACTAGCAATAAATAATTTCTGTACTTGTGTACTTTTAATTTTACTAATAATTTTGTACTGAAGGCAGGTTTATGGAGTATGGAGTATTGGTATTGTTCGTAGGAGAAAAAATATCATTACAGGGTTGTTTGCCAAACGTTTCTGCCAAACGTTTGCCAAACGACCACTCAGTGATACATTTTTCTTCTATTGAGAACTAAACCTGTAACCTGACATTAGAATATATATTTAGGGTCGTAAGGAAACTCTATGTTTACTGTTTTGGTTTCAGATGCATAGATTCCTGCAGAATGGGTTTTATAGTGTAATTTTTCGATTTCGTTACAGTCTTAAAGTCACCGCAACTTTATGAGCATTTCGAAGACTAGAAGCTGTTGTTGAAGAATCGAGAGGTTACTACCGTCTTTTGTGAACATCGAGTGTCCCATTCTGACGACAGCCTGGCGACCTAAGGATCTCACGACTTCCAATCGCAGACACGCTCGCAAAGTTGGACTTGCACGCAAGTACCTCAATTCACAAATTTCCGTTTCTCTTACTTTATATTAAAAAGCCTTCATTCTTTTAGTAATACGTAAAAATATCTTCAGACTTTCGACTCACTCTAATTACTCACTCTTACCTAGTAGACATTACAAAAGACGAAAAATCGTCAAGACACTGTTGAGCAGACGCGAAGCATTACTAAGAAAAATGAAGTTAGAAATTTTTGTTTCTCTAATTGAGAAGAAGACTGTGATGATTTATTCCATCTGAAATAATTTATCATCTGCAGAGGGAAATATCTGTAGAGGGATGATTTTGTATTGTACAAGATTTGGAAGTTTCCAGAGAGAATTTTACATTAAGGCCTCAATTAATATTTCCAAAATATATCTCGTATATTTTAAAAAAATATTTCTTTTATTTATGTAACATATTACTCAATAATAATCTCCAAAAATTGTGATGGATGGATTCACATTTCGTGAATTGAGAAAATCACTAGTATGTTAATGTATCATATCAAACGAACGCCACACGGGTTGAAACCATTGCACGAACGAACGAAAGTGATGTTCTATGGATCTACCATTATTTTAAAATCTAGAATCTACTTTAAGCCTCGTGATCCTTAAGCCATTGGTCAGCGTGCTCGCTTTCCAATACGCGGCCCCGGGGCTGATTCCCGGTCGAGTTAAGATTATAGTGTGCGTTTTTCCTTGCAATGTCCCAGTATGTTGCTGGGGTTTATACGTGCTAACCAAACGTACCATAACGCACGGCCGCGAGGCAGGGACGTCGCCGGTAAGCCTGAGCCCGTTTACGGGGTATCGCGCAAAGTAGATACACACAGAATCTATTTAAACTTCGTGATGTTGGAAATGTGGTGTGACAATCGCGCAGAGAATCTAAAGGAAGTTTATCTCGTTCAATATCTTTCTTTTTAAATCCTATGGAATACGAAAGAAAACAAGTTAATCTCACAAATCTCATGCTATCTAAATAACTTTCTGGGAAATCACATTTGTGGAGGACTTGACAACAAAGAATATGATTTTAATCCTCTATCAGAGAAATACACATTTGCTAAGCCCAGCGCGTATTTTATAAATGTACTCGTGACTGCGTATTTCATAAGTACGTGAGTATGCGATAGCACGATGTCCTCCATTCATTCAAGAATTAACTTCAAATCAAGAAAGCCATTCAGGAAATGGAACTTTTTTTTAATGACGCAAGAAAATAATGCAACTTTCAGCTGTAAAACTTGAACTAAGGACTTTATTCTCTTTTCTTTTGTGTATGGGCAGTAAGATTTCGTTTGAAAGAATGTTTTACGTTTTTAAATTATCATTCAGCCGTTTTACAATGGACTGGTTAATGTTATAATTTAATTGGACAATTTGAATATTAAAACGAGTTTTGTATTATTTAGGAGTATATTTAAGTTTAGTGTAAGACGTGTTCACACACTTTGATTTGCAGAAGAAAATATGAGAATAGAGCAGGATATTATTACGTATTATTTTATTGGAAAATAAGAGCAATTCTAATGTCGGAATAACAGTTCTCATTGTTACTTGTTAATCAATGCCCTGCAATCCTACAAAATGTTTTTGTAGAGTTCAAAGTATATTACAAGTTAATAGAGAAGTAAATCATTGTAATTAATTGTAATTTATTGAAATAGTTCAGAAATGGAATTATATGTATGCACACAATAATTATAATAGTAAGTCAGAACGAGTAAATAAGTGTTATCCTTTCTTCTATATTTTGTGCAATAGTCCATAATAAAGATGTTGCCTCTCATTTTATAATTTATAAATTTTGGAAAAATGAAAAATCTATTAATTTTATTCTGACACTACTTGAACATAAACAGTGTTCATAAATACAATGAAATAGCGCTAAAGAGAATTATTGATAGCAAACAATTCTTGAAAATATTTCATGAAATATTATCATTTTCAATCAAGATATCCCCACTTGACGTTGAAATTGATGGTGTCATGGTCAGGCTACGTAAATACTCAAATAAATATATTGTTGGCAAACAAATGTATTTCATAATCTTAAATGTGGTTTTCCCGGTCACGACAGTGATGTATTTGTATTGTCGTTCTATTGAGACACGAGGGATTTGTTTCAGACATTTGTTGATGGTTTCTGAGTAGAATTATTGAAGATTTTTATATCACAATTTTACCCATGTAGACCAGTATTCACCAGAATACCTGTTTGTGATATCTCATAGCTGTTTACTTACGCAAATGAATATGTGAAAGTAGACGTGATAATGGTTATTTTGTATTGTGAATGGATCTCAGCCAAACCTAAGAACATAAATGCAACACATGAAATGTTTCAATACACTATTTAACAAAAGTAAATAAAATTATTCCAGATGCCGGAAATATTAATGTGATTATGAAACAGTCGTCTAATTCTGCGAAAAGTATTTGCGGGAGACAAAAGAGTGTGAATGTAGACAAGTATTTCAAATCAATTGTAAAACATAAATTTACTTCTATTTACGAATGTTTCAAGAAAGGAAGTGCCTGAAGTAAATAATTTGGGAAATGAGAAAAATTAATGGCATTAAATACATTTTACTCGATGAAATTCCAAAATTATAATCCCTTACTTTTGTTTTGTGGTATTCATTTCGGAGATTCTTATCCCAATCCCGTATATCAGAGTCCACCAATGTAATAATCTCTAGACCTATGATAAAGAAGACAACTACGATTATCATTCAAAACGTAGGTTCAATGGCATTAAAGAAAATGAATTTCGCTTTAAGAGCTTAGCTTTAACAGAACAAAAGAAAATCACGATTAAATTTAATGAATTGAATAGTATTTTCTGCCTGCAACTTTCATAATCTACATTCACGTTAATTTGTGCCGAAGGTATGAGCAACAAGAACGAAATGAAGTTCCAGTGTCTCTAGAGAGAGAGAGAAATTCCGGGTAATTTAGTCTCTACAGCAGGGAATGCTGTTGAAAATAAAATCATGAATAGTTCTTATTAGCTTAACAAACGATCTTTCTAGAAACACGTCGTGGGCATATTGGCTTTTTGGCAATAGAAAGGAATATACTTGTAGAGAACGTAGTAATTGTGAATTTACATTAGTAATACCAGCATCTCGTATGATTAGTTCACCTAACCGATCCGGTGTCTACACTGTTGATATGGCCATTTACATGTTAACAAAAAATCCATTACGTTAATAGCATTAATAGTAATCTCAATAATTACTCTGTAATTTTATTGCGTTAATTAAGATTATGGTAAAGAGGACTCAATATGACAATAATTCGCGAGTAGTTAGCAGCAAATCATATCACTTTTACAGTTTACCTAATACGTATGGTTGTTTCCTTATTTCACTTCACCTCTGGGATGACCTTATATCAGTTATCGAAGCAGTTTTGACACTCACCATGATTTCACTCACGTTATTTGGAGCAATTTGGAATTTAACCTGGCTGACTTATTGCCAACGTGCTGGCACACGTGCGTGATACGTCAGGACCGCCACCGAGATCTCCAACGCCCAGACAAGGGGATTAACGACGCGATCGCATCGAGTTCCCACAGGGGCGACGGTGACGGCAACCGACGAGGAAGAAGGGGAGGGGGAGGGGAGGGGGCTCTGGATAGAGGTATGGCAGAAGAGACGAAAGAGGAAATGGCAGATCGACATAAAGTCAATCATGTGCACATTGATAAAACGGCGTGACAATTTTTGGGCGAGGAGGTGTTAAAAATTTCTGATTATTATAGACATTTTAAACTGAATTCATGTGTGTGTTTGAAATTTTTCTCCATGGGATAGTTTTCGAGGATTTTTTTTATTTGTGAATTTTTACTTACATTGAACGACGTCGGATATAATAAGAGTAAAGGAAATTTTTAATTTTAATAGTATCATGACCATTGCGGTAATAACTGCTAATAACACATATGCAGTAAATATTTTAATATCATATAAATAAATTCTAAAATTCAATGAAAATGAGGATACAAAAGATACACAAAATACTTTTTTCGCTAATAAATATCTGAACTGTCACTCATTAGACTCCAACAAATATGAGTTACCATTATTGGAACACACTTTACCTGATATCATTTTTCTGTATTGCGAAAATTTGAATGAAATCTTTCTCATTGTTCGTCTAGTGCAGCCCCAAAATTATCTGAGAAGAAGTTGATGTGTGTTCGAAATGAATTTAAGAGATATATTGCACCCTAAACCTTGTTAATTTATTTTCCTTAGAAATTGTCAGTTACATTAGGGATTTTTCTTTTTATATTGGACATTCTTGAAAATTAGAATCGATCTTAAATGCCTTTACTTGGAAGCCAAGAAACACGCCTTCTTTTATTTTCGCAACCGACAGACGAGGAAATTTGAGAGATGTGCAAATTCTATCCCATTTACATTCAAGGCTTTAACAACAAATGTTTTCTTATTAATAATTTAATGTGAAGACGTAAAATCACATCGTTGTAAGCTACAAGACTTTCTTTATCAACATATCTTTCACCAACCATCCTGTTTCGTCTAGGTCAAGTTGCCTCAGAAATAAATTTTACATACTTCTAGGACATGAAAACGGGTCGGAAATGACCACATTTTTCTAATGAGCATTAAGGGGTAAACGGAATTATTTCCATTTGTATGCCACTTGCTTCTAATTTTACGCAACCCCGGATACACAGATATTGTGAGGTATATGAAATCTCCTTGATTGCGTCAGAACGTGACTTGTCCAAATCTCTGCATACAGAGTTGCCTAAAAATCAGGGGGAAATACCATATGAACAAATATTTAAAACTCCGATACATGCAATTTCATCATTAATTGCATCATTCATCATGATAATTAAGAAAAACATCGTCTCCCTTGTAAGATCTTAAAGGTAGCGTTTCAGAAAAATTGTGCAAAAGCAGACCAGAGGTTGAGGAGGTTACGATGAGCAGAGCACAGGAAATGAATGCTGGGAAGTGAATAAAGATTTATTCTTCATGCTTTATTATCCTATATTATTGAATTTAGTACTCAATTGTATTAAGAATAATGAAATGTAACTCTGAAATCATGACTCATTTTCCATCACCGCTGTGTCCTGTGCTGAAAATGTGATGCCATTTAGCGACACCTGTAGCAGTGTTAAGACCGTGTTAAATCTGAAACAGTGGCCATCGGAGGCGCTTTGATGTGCCGGCTTTTCAGAAAGTAAGACGCGTTTTTAACACAATCTGTCGCCAACCTCTTAGTCCCACAATTCACGAGGAAATCATCTTCTTTTGACCGCCTCTACTTTCTTTTTAATTTGTACACTTAAGCCGGAAACAAATTAAATAATCAAATTATTTTACATTGCACACGTGATTTTAATTTGTTTAGTTAAACTCCTCGTATGAGAAACAGGTATAAGGTAACATTTCATTTGACCAACAATACCTTATCGTTATTCAAGAATGTTACATGCCTCCGAAAAATACACATTTTTTGAAGATGGGTTTTATTGTGACTGGAGATGTTCATTTTGCATCGAAGGACGTGTTTTACTCTAGTACATATCGCATGTTTTGTGAACTACGTTTTGTACATTTTACTAGTAAAATCATACTATTTTCTAAATATATTTTTTTACCTCATTCGCAAGGTGCCAAATACGAAGAATTATTGCATTTGTAAATTACTCACTACTTGTTAAACTGGCGTATTCTGTCTGTCTGTACACGGCGCGACAGCCCGCGAACGGGTCAGGGCCTACCAGCAGCGTCCTGGCCTCACGGACATGGGCTTAAGAGGTACGTGTGGTTAGCACGAAAACTCCCCTATGCCGTATTCTGGTGTTCTCAACCTGAAAGTTAGTTTTCTCATGGTCAGACAGCAATACATACTGAGTCATTGCAAGAAAAACGCTCACTGTAATGTTGCCCGACCGGCAAACGAACCCGGGGTCGCGAATGGAAAGGGATCACGCTGGCCAGTGAGCTTTATTGCGAGGGCATTTAGTGCATTACCCACCAATAAAAAACCATTCACCCAACCTGGCGGTAATTACTGAATGATCCCTCGTGTACGCTTAAGCACGATGAAGGACGACAGTTCTATCTGGCCAGTTTTCCTGATCCGTACAATATCTAAAGAGGAAAAACGTCTGTTGCGCGCAG
>BOPP01000060.1:2266607-2291241 GCA_017312745.1 Gryllus bimaculatus
ACAAGAGGGCGGGACGATGGGCCGGGGGGGGGCGAAGAGGAAGGGGCTTGTTTGTTAGATTTGATTGTTTAATCAGTGATTCGAGGCGCGTCAACGGATATATCATTATTCCCGTAAGTGTAGTGCGTGTTCTTGCTTGGGAGGTGGCAGTGATTTTTCCCCGCTGGATGGTGAAATTCGGCGCCGAGCTATCCGTCAGCTAGAAGGGTTTTCATCAACCAGGTATCTACCACCAGCGAGCCACCGCCCCAGCCGGGACAAGCTCTAAGCTGTCAAACGGTCTCGCGACATGTGTGGCTGTGTATTACACGTAAATGTAAGAGTGAGTAAGTAAGGGGTGAGGATAGAATGGGGAAGGAAACATTCCGCGCGGTCCGTGGCCCGTTTTTTAGGGTACTGCTCCGGCATTCGCCTGGCATTGATCGGAGAAACCACAGAAAACTACCGATCACAGCAGCCGGCACCTAGACAGCGACTGAATTCGACAAGCTAGCTTCGAAAATCCTGCCACCGTTGGGACTCGAATCTAGGACCTCCCGGTCGGAGGCACTGCAGTGGCATCAGGTGCCCTGGGGAAGGGGCTTGGTGACAAGAGCGGTGAGTGGGAGGAATGCGGGACGCGAGGACTCGAGGTTGCGCGGGGCGTAGAGCGTCGGAGAAGACGGAGCGACGGGGGCGTGAAAGGAGACGGAAGGACTGAGGGGTGTGGGGGGAGGTGGGGAGAGTGGTCGTGAGGACGGGGCAGGGGACGCCCGCTTGCGCAAGAAGACGGGGAGCTGCGGAGGAGGGGGGCGTATCGCTGGAGAGTGAATGGATAGCGATAAGAGGATTTTGTCATTCACAACTTCTGATCGGCCGACTTGCTTCAAGTATAAATGCGAGCAAAGTGCGTAAAGGCCGACTTCACAGTCGCGCATATATTGGCGTGTGCAACATGTTACGAGGATGTATTTGTTTATGAAAAGACACGTGGTTTTCCATTCGGGGTGTATAGGTCAACGAAGTCACGGGTGTTAGTGGAGAAAATGTATCGTAATTGCACCTGGAATTGAAATTGGTATCATATTTAACTTATTAGTAATATCTCGCTCTGCACTAAATATAAACGATATTTTTGATGGGTATTATAGTTTATTCCCTATCAAAAAATGCATTACAATTGATTAATGTATATATTGCAATGAGAAAACCAGTTTTGACAAGTAACTATAAATATTTTGAGAATGAACTGAGCAATATTGAAGAATTTACCTATCTTTGCGCAAAGCTCTATGTAGTTTCATCATATCACATTCTGAGATATTCGAAATCCCGATTATTATGTGTTAGTTAAATGTAGTCGAATTCTTTAAGATTAAGTTCAATCTCAGTACCTTTGGGGATATGTCGGAAATGAAAACTTGTGTTCATTCCATTGCTGATTTTTTGAAAAGCATTAATCTTATAATTCTGATGTCTTAATGTTATCTTACGTTTTTTAAAATCTTTTATTACTTTATCTTCAGTAAAGTATGTGTCATTTAAGTAAATTTGCCCATATTCGTTTATCTTCAAATATTTCGTTTTGTATTATAGCTCACCATCTTCAACAGTCGCATTACGTACGGTGAGTGCAACGCAGATGAGCTTTTCTTAAAAACGATACCGAATTTGAATTATTTGACCTGCAGAGGGCGTCGCGGCGTCGGTAGGTGTGAAAAATTGTTGGTCTCACATCGGTAATATAAACTAGCAAGTACATCTGTCGAAATAAATCAGGCCGCTGGAAGTAGTTTCTATATTAATTTATATCTCAAAAGCCACACCGGTACCGATAGTCCTTGCAAATGTAGCATTTCTTTTGAATTTCGGCAAGTGTCGCAACAAACGTATTCCGTTTATTGACCTTAATAAATCATTGTTATATTATTATTCTCATCGTTGAATTGTATCGAGGAAACTCTTGATTCTTTGCGATGCTCAGTGTTTTGAGATTATGCGATGGATCTTCATTCGGGATGATCTAAATTCTTCATTGAGCTACAATGTTTCGAAAGATCGTTGCAGATTAAGGTTAATCTAAACCTTTGAGTCCGAGAACATGTGTTTTAGTAATGCCCTCCTAATTTAGTTACAACATACCTTTTGTGAAATAGTCAGGAAACATTCTTTCATGTTTTTTACAATAAATTTCTTTAAAATTGTAGAAATTATCTCAAACTTGAAAATAATGCCACGTTGGATTTATATCCCTAAGTCATCCTGCTTGGTAAAGTTATCTGTTTTAATTCTTATTTTCTGTAATCTTATATTTAAAAAAAACTACTCGTTTTCACCTGAAAAAGCTGCGAAACATGAATGGAATTGTTAACATCTGTGAGTGTCTACATATGAGGAAATAAATGCATATAATGTAAGAAGACAAAAATAATTTAAAATTTAAGAACATTTATCTCATGTCATCAAGAGACCTTAAATGCAAATAATTATTCTGATTGCAATTATAAAAATGGCGTTTGTGATGGTGTAATTAAGCAAAACTGCAATGAAATTAATTTACGTTTTTTTCTAAAAAGAAGAGGTGAGATGTTTTTGCATACGATGAACATGTCTAGATAGTTATAGTATTTTACATTCAAACTTAGGTGTTCAATTACATTTATTCGCTCGCTCTTAAAATAGAAATAGCGCTTCGGCGTTAGGATAACAATTTTAATTTGTGTGAGTGGTTGTATATGGCATATTCGTTTCTCGATTCCATCCGCGTCTCAGAACTCCTAAACTCAGAAGTAGAAACAAAACACAACAAATCACTCGGTGTAAAGACAACACGTTTCAAATGAAATCTTATTCCACATTACCATCGAAGCACTCTGAAAACATTAGACATATTACAATTTGTAAAAAAAATATTAAAAAAAGCATTCAACCCCGTACCGATTCGTTCCAACACGTCGTAAAACCCGCGTTTTACTCCATATGACTTTTTTTTAATAGGACGCGCAATTTAAGGGAGAAATTTATTGGCTCAAAATTGGAAATCTGTTGCTGCCGCTACAATAAAGTTGAATACGAGTGTCGGCGGGCGCGGGACAAGCAAGCAACAGCGTCCACCTATTACGCCCAGCACGCGCGCGTTCTGTCGCAGTGTTTACGCTTTATTTACAGCGTCATTTGCGTTGGAGGGGGCGTGGCGGGCGGTCGGCGGGGGGAGGGAGAGAGGAGACGAGTAGAGCTGCTGGTGACCGCGGGGACCGATGGTGAGGACCGGTGTCGGCAAGGTCGCTCTTGAGAGCCCGCCGTTCCTGAAAAGAAAGGAGTGAACTAAAACGAATGGAAAAAAAATTGATAGATAGATAGATAGATTTATTAAAGTTCGCTTTGAGCTAATGCTCGGTGGAAAACATGATAACAATTAGAATTACAAAACAATTTTAACATTTAGAATTCGGTTTACTATTAGAACTAGGGGTCGATATCATAGTTTCAATTTATTTCTAGCTAACTCTAAATTAATTTCTAGTTTACATAACATTTCACTACACTACACTACACTTCACTGTATAAGGGACATGATAATAATTATAACAACAATGGAAGAAATAATAATAATAAATAATAATAATAATAATAATAATAAAAGTAATAATAATAAAAATAAATGTCTCAGTCAGTATTATTTGAGCTAATCTAGATGGAATGAAGCATATTTTTAAATTTGGCTACATTAGAAGGAAGAGCCTCTAGTGCTACTGCAGGTACCTTGTTCCAATCTACTATAGTGCGATTCACTATAGTGCGATTCAATATTCGGATGGGCTGGAAATAAAATGATTAGGTCTCGAGAGTAGAAGTGGAAGAAGGATGGAGGCGGTGGAAGGAAAGGTGCTGATGACAATGGTTTTCGTGGTGAGTTTAGGTCTTCGTTGGTCAAAGATGGAAATTGACCGGTATTCTTCCGGGTGTTGACTGGAGTTGGTTCTATTCGGGGCCCTCCTAGGAGACGTCCATCCTGGGAAAGGAAATCAGAAACCCCCCCAACTGCAGTGTTAGGGAGAACAAAGTGGCTGCAGGGAAGTGAGTGCCAGCGACGAATAGGTGTATTTAAGGATGCATACTGCTCAACATTGCCTACTGATGTAAAGACTGCCTACTGGTTGTAATCAGTCGCCACCAGTCGCGCCACCGCGGCATGACACGAACGTTTAAGCGCAACATTGTCATTATCAGTAGATTGCCCTCTCGGTTTCCTTTAGCGATAGTAAAAACTTGCAGAAACGTGTTTGTCAAAGGATATGATGGATTTTTATTTCTACATAAAATAGGAAGTGAATACCAAATAAAAGTGAAAATGTTAATAAACATAACAACAATGTGATTTAATAGTTTTTCAAACTCACTTCTCGTAGTTTTCATGTGTGACTTTCACAGCCGCTTTCACGGTTTTTATCTACTGGCGATGTTGTCCACTGCATGGAGGGGAGATTTCGTTGTTACACCCGCGCTACCGGATCTCAACTGTGTCAACTTCATTGGCATTGCCGATGCACACCGTCACGTGCGACGGGGTGTGCAGAGGCGGATGTGAACCATGCAAATTGTGAACGAATCGTTTCCAGTGAGAAACATTTTAGAGAAATTGAATCAAAAGTATCTTGATTTAGTAATCCTGAATACTTACGAGTGAACAAATATTCTTGTCAGTTAAAAATGCTGTCCGTTCGTAAGCGAGAATCGTAAACATCTAGAGACTTGTTAATTTATTTCACATTATTTTTAAATACAATAAATAACTGAATAATTTAATGACTCAACACAGAACGAAAACAAAGATGGAATTCGTCATTCAAACATATTCCTATCACTTATCAAACTTGTTTTTATAAGAAAGGATTTCGTATGAAAATAAACATCAAAAGTAATAAGTTTTGAAGAATAATTAGTAATACGTTTTGACGAACTTAATTCAATTTTAGGCTATTTGATAGAAAAAATCTGGCCAGCATATTTTTGAAAGAAGGCACTATTCACTCCCTCGTGCCTTTTCAGCTTACTCATGTACCCCCTTTCTGGTTTTTAAGGGGAAATAAGTGCAGAGTGAAGGGACATTGCCTGTGCTCGTAGGAGCGCCGGGCTCCCTAGACGGGCACGGTTTGACAAGCCTGCCCAGATCGTGGTTTTTGTTTACATTGGACAGATTCCCGCATTGTATACGTGCCGCATCGGTCAAGTGTTATTTGATATTTTCATCTCATCTAGAATTTCACCGTACACTTAGATACCCATACAATTTGGGTTGTAGAAGGAAGTCATGTTTTGAGGTTACGTCTATTGAAAAGGTATAGTGCCGAAATTATTTAGATTGATCTATATTCGTCTGACAAATCTTCAACTTATCAATCGATTGTCTTTAAAAGAAGGCCGATAGTACGATTCTTTAACGTAAAAGATACTTGACCTGTTTCTATCAAAACAAATAAATTGTCACATAACACTTTCTTCGAGGAGATTAATCAATTATCAATTTTTCCTTAATATAACTGAAAAGGACAAGAATTACGAGGCAGTTTTGAATTGCATATGATGAGAATAATATTCCGGATTGTAGGTTTTTAATTAACTTCAAGAACTTGAAATTGAATGCTTTATATCCCACATTAAGTAAAACGCATTGTATAATAGTCGATGGCGACGAGTGAAACCGCTTCGTGTCACCTTGTGTCATTTGAGGGCGGGCGGGTGCTCTCACGGAGCCCCGTGACATCCGACTCACCTCGCAGTCCCGCGCCCTCCCCACCCGCCGCAGCACCCCGCCCCACCCCGCCACCCGCGCCTTCCGCCCACACCCGCCCCTCCCCGCCCCTCCCCGCCCCTCCGCCGCTCCTCAGCCCATCCCCGCTCCTCCCAGCCCTCCCCGCTCTACCCAGCCCCCTCCCGCTCCTCAGTCCCTCCCAGCACCTCCCAAACCCTCCCAGCCCCTCCTCGCCCCTCCAGCCTTTCCCCGCCACTTACCGGCCTGCCCCAGCCTTCCTTTGCCGCTCAGCTCCGCCACGACCGCAGAACACCCGCCCTGACCCAGCCCGGACACCGTCCCAACCCCGCACTACCAGCCCCGGCCCGCCCGGCCCCGCAAAACGGCCCCGCCAACCGCCCGTCCCCGACAAGGCCAACCGCCGCACCCTGTCCCTCACCCGCGCCCGCCCAGCGCTCGCGCCAACCTCCCGCAGCCCGCTACCGACTCACCCACCCACTCTTCCTAGCCTCTCGCTGCCGGCACCGGTACTCGGCATCCCGCAATCGCCCCCCCCTGCACGCCACCCCTCCGCGACGCCCCTCGCTTAGCCTCCCCGCACCTCGATCCCGCACGCCCCCCCTCCCGCACGCCCCCCCTCCCCACGCCTCCCTCGCCGCAGCCCCCCTCGGCCGCACGCCCCGCCTCGCACGCCGCCGCCTCCCGCACGGCCCCCCCTCGCCGCACGGCCCCCAAAAGCCGGATAAGCTCTCCGCCACGCCCCTCGTCCCCACGCCCTCCCTCCGCACGCCCCTTCCGCACGCGCCCTCTTCTGCTTAGTCCCGCTGCCGCCGCATCGTCTCCCGCGCTCTCACACCTCGTCTGCAGCTTCCTTCCTGCGCACCCGCTTCTTCTCTCTCAGCTGCCATCCGCCCCCTCATGTACCTTCTTCGCGTCGTGTCGCTCTAGCTCGTCCCGCACCACCCATCATGTCGGCGTGCCCCCCCCCCCCAGCCACGCCCATCGCGCTCGCCCGTCGCCCGCGAGGCGCCCGCCTCCGCGTCGCGCTCTTGCGAAGCCCCAAAAAAGCAAATGGCGCGATCATTAGTCGGAACAATGCGAGCAGAAGAATTAAACGAGTCAGGTGCGGGACCCCTTTGCTAATAGACATTATTTCCTGCCTCGTTTCGGGAGCTCCGACGCCCCCCCCTCACGCCCGCCCCGCCCGTCCCGGTTCCTGCGTCTCGCAGAGAGAGTGTGTGAGCGCGTTTTGCTTCACGTACGCACAGTATTAACAGCGCCCGCCATGCCGCCCGGAAGAGGAGGAGATTGAGGTTATCGTGGAGGTGATGGAATGGATAGGAGAATTGATGGGAGATGAGGTACAGCTCAGGGTTAAATCAGGGCAGTCTTCACGAATGCGCTAGGTTGATTAGCACCTCGGTCTCAAAAATTTCAAGAAATATTAAAAAACGAATTGATATGTTAAAAATTACACTGCAAAACATCTTTGATAACTGATCTCTGTCGATAATAAAAAAACTTAACTTTCTAAATTAGTAGTTTGGTTGAACTGAATAATTGGGAATTAATTTTTTTTAGTATCGAAACGTTACGTAAACGTGCGTCAAAATCTGAGCAATGTGTACTGAAGTTTATTGTTTGAAGTGAGTTTCAACTCCGGTTTTTGCTATCTCGTGACTTTCTCACCTGACCTTGCAAAGGAAATGAAGAACTGTGATGCGAAATTTGAAATGAAACTATTCTTTAGTAAAGGTATTTTGTGTTATTTCGAGCGAGGCTTTTGGTCGTTAAAGAACCAGTAAAATATATCTTTCTTCTTCTTCTTCTTCTTCTCTTTTCTTCTTCTTTCTTCTTCTTCTTCGTCTTTCCTGAGTGCAATTGCTATTAAACTTAATTCATTTGTTACTTTTTCTTCTGGTATTTGTTTTTAATTTAATGGCTTAGTTTGAAAATAAATTGTTAATTCGAATAATTTATTCTAATGTTGAACTTAAGTATTATAAAAATATACAATTATTTCTGGATTGTGAAATTGTAGGATTTGAAGCAAATCGCAAGGAACAGTTTGTAAACTTACTTCGTTGTAATAAAAATTCTTAAATCGTCTGTAGTACCCTTCAAATGTCCATATGTTTAGTACACTTGTGTTGGCCATTGGACAACTGTGTTCGAAAAAGATGTATAAGTAAATTACAACGCTGTTTGAAAATAATTCGAACCCATTTTCTTCAACAAAATTAATGTTACAACGTCAATTGTACGAATTTGAAACTCTCGGCAACATTACTCACATATCACTCCATAAACGATGTTTCTTAGAAACCCAATATTTATGTCAAAGCCTTGCATTAAACTCAGAGCACGGGAAAAGTATTTATTTTATGGCTTCTTTCTAGACCGCTATCATAGACCTTGACCTACCACGAAACTCGACGTGAATAGGTTCAATATTGCCAGTCGTACTTGGTTTATCATAGTCTTAAAATGTCTGTAAAACTCGTGTTACAAGTGTGAGATAGCGCACAACAGATTACCTAATCGTGACGATAGAGTCACAGAAGCAGTGTGGTGGAAGCGGTATGGTGAAGCAGTGTGACATAGATGCAGTACATCCCTCAGCACTCAGAAAATAAATTTGTTAGAAACACCTTGAACAACTACATCTTGCAAAGGTTTACCATTCGAGAGGACGTTGCAAACTGCTGCGATAAAAGGAAATAAAACGCAAAAGATAATCCATCATCAATTTCAAAAATTTGCAATATTTTCATGATGCAATTTCATTGAAAATAAGGAGAATATATTCTTAATGGAACCAATGTGTTAGTCTTCATTTGAAACGTTTGTGTTCTTTTAGATACTTAGAGCTTTTACGAATGTATAGAGACATGTAGCCTTTGGATTAAGAAAGCAAAGACGTTTCTGGTGCTAGTAGGGAGAGGGTATCGATTTAACCGTTCCAAGCAAATTACCCG
The DNA here is from genome assembly GCA_017312745.1 of Gryllus bimaculatus. Lineage (NCBI taxonomy): Eukaryota > Metazoa > Arthropoda > Insecta > Orthoptera > Gryllidae > Gryllus > Gryllus bimaculatus. The sequence continues at coordinate 2,275,317 of BOPP01000060.1, forward strand.
TGGTGAAAAAACCATTGCGCATGGCACGAAGAAAGCAGAGTGCAGTCGATGTCCTTCGATTTTCAGACACATTATTGCTCTAAATGGCTGAGATTGTTTAGAAGTTACATGACTTCACCAGTTTGTAAACCAGCGATCCTACATAAGAAGGGAAATTCGGCAGTGATCCTACCAAAGAGTCACGTCAGCGTGTTAATTTCGTGATGGATGTCCTGTCTTGGGGAGCATAACGTCAGTGGCGGGAGAAATTATACAAAGTACTTGTGTAGCTTCTTCAACAGTGCGATTACATGATTTTCTCCAATCATGTTCCAGACGAATACCAATGAAGTAATATTGACGTAAGTAATTAATATCGCACGAAACATTCGTCTTCTTGTCACCATCTTCATCTCTGTACACACATGACAAATTGTGGCAGAAGTAGAAGCATCGACCGACTTGGAGGTTCTTGTTTCGAGTCCGGACGGTGACAGGATTTTCGACTATACTGCTAGGTCGAATTTAGCCGTTGAGTAGTGGCTGGCTGCTCGGATCGGTATTTTTACGTGGTTTCTCCGGTAAACACCAGGCGAATGGTTGCAGACGCTAACAAACGGGTCACAGGCCGCGCACGATGTCTCCTTCCCCTTCCTTTTCCTATCCACTACCCTTACTTACACACACTTACGTGTTTATAAACAACACTACTATATAATGGAAGATTAGTGGGGAGCTTAAAGCTTGGGCTGGGGCGACGCCCCGCTGGTAAGAGGTACCCGTTTGGAAGGTCAGGCCTGATCTCGCTATTCATCAGGGGAAGATCACTACTACCTCCCGCGATGAAAACATTCACTACACTAATGGGATCACCGACCTTATGAGTTGTCGCCTCTGGAATCCCCAGTCAATCAGTATATACATTGAAAGAATCGTCATTTTTTAGTGAAGAGAAGAAATATATTTACAAAGTAATATATTTTTGCTGTTAAAAAGTTCATTATATGATAGTTCTCAAGACAGACAATGTAAACAGAAAAAACATTTTGACGTTGGCCACGTAGTAACATCTCGAATTAAAACCGTTCTGCGACAAACTATTTTTTAGATGTATTGCTTTTCTTGAGCACCAACATGTCATATCATCACACATGGAAAATCATGACTTCGCCCTGACTTCCTCCTGACTTCCCCCTGACGTCCCCCTGACCTCCCCATGACTGCCGGAGGACGAAATGAAGGAGGCAGACGGTTGTGGCGGTACTTCTTTCCTCGCTTCCCATTTCAAAAAAATGAACGGCGGGACTGGCAGCTCGTGGCGCGCGACGTTTCATTACCCCCTCCCCTCTTCCTCCCCCTCCCACTCCATTCACCACTGCCACCGCTGAAGCCGTAACTCTCATTGTCGCTCCCTCCGGCAGCGAGAAAATGGCCTCGAGGGAGCCAGTAAAGGATACCCTTTACTTACATTAGAAATGTCTGCGTAATAATCTTGGAGGCAATTAGAATTCGGGAAGGAAAATCAGGAAACTGCGTTCTGGAATTTTAGCCGGTCGAGGTCTTTGGTGTGTGTTAATTTTTTTCCTTGGAAGGGAAATACGTCTCGTATGACGTTTCCAGCTATTAGGTTATATTACCCAACATACAGACACCAATTGAAATTCCTTGTATTGAAAATATCTTCGAAAATTATTTTACAAATTTAAATTAATAATTTACTGTAATTTATTTACATTTTGTATTATTATATGTCACATTTACTTCAATTTTATTATTAATAATAATTTTATTTGTAATATATTTATACTTACTGATAATCATTATTCATAATAATTTATTATTACTATTATTATTATTAGTTTTCTTTGCCTGAAAATTCCGGTTACGCCCATGCTATGAGTGGCGTTCACACACTTTGCTCGATGTAGGTGTAAGAGCAGTTTTGTAATTGCTATTGATATTAAGACTACGAAAAATACAAAAATGCTACTCTCATATTTGGACATTCAATTTTTCTTAAATGTTTTTCATAAAGACGTTTATCTTAAAATAACAAAAGAGAGAAATTTTGAAGGGATCTATAAGAATTCATTTATAAGTTTTGCGCATGAATTGCCAATGGAATTTTGGGGTGTAGACTTCGCGAATTATCTTTTAGATAAAAGTAGAAGCTTGTATAATAGCAAACTTTTGTTAATTTCTATCATATAACACACTAACGCTACATTCCACACTCGGAAATTCAAGGAAACCTATTTCTCAGGAACGTTTCTTCAGCGGAATTTGAATCCTAATCCTATGGATTCCATGTGGATATCTTTTCGGGCAAAGCCGGCGGAGTTTAAAAACGTCGCCCCGCGAAGGAGAAACTGCGTTTTCGTGCAGTAAACTTCACCTGAGGCAAGTTGCGGCGGGCGGCAGTATTTCCAACGGCTCTGCACTGTCAAGCGGCGGCGGCGGCGGGCGAGGGCGAGGGCCGGCGGGGGTGGGGGCGCAGCGCATTGCGGTCCCGTCGCCCAGGCAAAACGTTACCCCCCGCCCGCAGCCGCGAGTAGGAATGCGCTCCGCCCTGAGTGGACTCCCAGGAACCGAAGGCGGGTTTTCTGAAACGGTGTCCCCGAGGGGGAATGACTACGTGAAAAGGCCCGGGGCAATAAATGCCACTCGAGCGGTTCTGACCGGAAAGTCCTAGGTTCAAATCTAGACACTTGTTACATGGATCGAATTCTGCTGTGGACTGGGGGAGAATTCTACCGGTCGGCAGCTTGGATCGATATTCTCAAGTGGTTTCTCCATTAAATGTCAAGCAAAATGCCGAAGCAGTGCTTTAACAAACGGGACTCGGCGCGGGCACTGTCTTTCCTTCAGCATCTGTCTCCCTTAAGTATCTTTACACACTTACATCTATGCATCACGCTGCCAGATTTTACTTGCTAAAACTAAAGTAATATCAGTGTTCAAATCAAGTGTCGTATCAAGTTAAATATTTTATAAGAAGTGTATATTGTATGAGCAGAAGTGAATGGTAAATAAATTGACTTTAGTGGGTTCCAAGATTTGAGAAATTACTGGCGTTGCTATATTTAGGATTTGAACGCAGGGAAAAGAAAAAAATACCATTTCAGTCAACAGGATTTGATCCACACACACATAGTGATGAAATTAAATGATAGATCATTACATCATTACTTTTTTATTTAAATGAGATTCTTCTGTTGCTGTTATCAGTGGCAATATGAAAACAGTGCAAGTGATTGATGATGTCTGCTTGCGCGTTGGAAATCAGTTCTCAGTTGATTAAAACACGTGAATATGATGCTTTATCTATCTTTTTACCAGCAAAAGTAGTACATAACTAATACTTCATTCTAACCAGAATCATCCTGAATATTTACTGCCATAAGTGTGTAACACACAAAAGCGTAGTCATATAAAGATTCAAACTTCATGTTGATGTTCATAGAACCAACCAATTCAACGCATGAAAATCGTGCATCACGAGGCATATTTTTCAAATATTGACCCACTTCTTCGCGTGGACAAAAGAAACAACTAGAATAAAGAAACTTGTGGTGCTAAAAAAGTACATACTTTCTCGTTTTATTTATAAGTTTGCAATTTTCTAAAATTCAATTTCAACGAAAATGAGACCTGCTTCATTCTCTTAAGCGTCTGTTGTATCCGTGGAAAAAAATTAAAAAAAACATTCGGAGTGTTTTTTGTTGAGAAAATGTGTATTTTTATATTGCATTTACTTCACTCACATCATTTTTTAAATAAATTGTACATGATCTTTTTAAATATCTATTTTTAGAACACATTTTGGTAAAGGCAAAAATCTCCATCTTCAACTGTGTAGTATTAAAATGTTAAATATTTTCAATTTTTGAAAATACGAAGCGTTCGTCAGAAATGAACGTAGCACCGCTTTTTCCCCGTCTTTTGATACATACGAAGAGAAAATTTAAAGAAAAAATTTGGAACCGTTTTCGAGAAAAAAGCTTAAAAACCGTTTAAAGTTGCTTATTTTTCACAAAATTACACAAATTTACGCAAAACCTACTCATGTTTTAAAAACATGGTTTATTTCTATATCTGACATATTATTCCCATTATATCCATATCTGACTTTAAAGTTCAGATTTCATTAAGAAAAAAATCTCTATCTTCAGAATTGTGGGAAGACCTTGAAAAAATTTTGAATTTACGCAAGTTTTGAAAAACCAGGATTTTGAATGAAATGAGATTTGCACCATTCTCTTAAAGGTCCTTTTCGCCAAATGAGAACAAAATTTAATCAAAACCTTTGAAGCTATTTTTGAGAAAAAATTGAAAATGTCTTAGAAGCTTCATGTAATGTCCCCCCAAAAATCAAAATATCCGTTTCAATATCAGAGGGCCTGAAGTTCATTAAATCGATCGGGGAAAATCAATTTGGGAGAAAATCGGCTAAATGGTTTAGGTGCTAGCTTTGACCACAGACGGACAGACAATCGGACGGACGGTCGGATGAACGAACAAATGGACGGACGGATGACGGACAGACGGACGGACATTTTGCCGTCAAACTATTTTTTGCTATCAAGGACCTACGAAAAATGGATTCTGACTTCACACACAACGTGTTAGAGGAAGTAACTACGTATAATCATGAACAATATTTATCCACTTTTTCTTTACCTGGGTCCGGCAAGATGCGTCTTTCTGTCGAAAATTCGTCGTTTACCGCCGCACGATTACATAACATTCTCTTACGAAATAAGGGCCAGAAAGTTAAAAATTGTAATAAGACAGTAATAACTATATCCTGGCTATGTGTTCCTTAGCTTATTGACCTGAGCACCTGCTGCTTCCATTGGTTGAGTTAATACTATTAGGTGCTTCTATTTATTTTATTTATTTATTTATTTATTTATTTATTTATTTATTTATTTATTTATTTATTTATTTATTTATTTATTTAAGTACTTCCCCATTTTTTCTCGAAGCCAATGAGCTGCAGCGGATGTATCATTCATGACCGGCAGACCAGTGCCACTGGCGGAAGGGGGATAAAAAATTAATTATTTGTTTTAGATGCATGTGGTGAATAGAGGGATTCATGATACGTGTGTTGGAGTCACGGTTTGCTTACGACGGTACTAGAAAACGTGAAGGTACGGGTAGAATTCTGTTGATACTTTTCATCTATGAAAAGTTACTAGAAATTTTGTAATCCCTGCCCACTCTTTCATTCCATTAGATAAACACACTTATAGTTTCGCATTAAATGATACATCTCACATACTACATAACCATTTTCTGTAATGAAGAAGGCTTTTATTATTACATTGCTCTTGATAACTGACATTCGAGAGATATGATATATCTATATATGATTGATGAAGTCAGTTTTAGGAATCGTGATTGGTCAGAAAACGTGCAGGGCGCCTTATCCTTTGGAACGTAAAACAACAACATGGAATTAGTAGAGAGATGCGTCGTGCGGAACACGTGCGGAACATTGTTTGCTTTAAAGAGGATGTTCAGTATGTGTCAGGACAGTAAAGGTGAAGGAAAGACACATTTTCCACAATGAGCACAAACGTAATATTTTACAAAAGATGTATCTCGGAAATGTTTTTCTTGAACGAAAACTCGTTTTTCAAGGATTTTGACTTTTTTAAAGTACTGATATTGTGGAAAAAGACATTGTCACTTTACCACGTGTGATGTAAACCAAGTATGCAATAATTGTCATTGATATTGATGATTATTACCAGTTCGTTACTTCGAATATTTATTAACGATTGGAAGTACTTTCTCCATTGGTACAGGAAAATAGCTAAGAACTTTATGATTCAATTTCCATATCAAAGCAACGGCCCAGTTGCTTAGCTGCCAGCCAGTCTTTTCTGTTTCTCAAGAATGATCTTGTCTCTTATCTCGATGTGAATGAAATCTAACACATTCACACCAGAGTGTTTATAAATATCTACTATTATTTCATCCTCATGGTACTCAAATATACACACATCATTAATCATAACTACTGAAACAAAATAATTTGCAAAATTCATGAAGTTAACCCCGACTTTTAACCTGTTATGATCATATAGAGGATTTTAAGACAAATGCCTATTTAGTTCCTTTAGGAGATTATGGAAAATAATTGCAGAAGTTTACGAATCATAGAGAAATAGATATATTGAAAGAATCTTATAGTAAAACGGCAATTGATGACTATTTTAATTGTTTACCTAAATCTGCCATACGCTAGACACTTCAATGAATTATGATATTTGAATTACTCATTTTTTAATTTGTCTTGCCGAATCCCAATTACGTTCCCGAATTTTCCGAAACGTGAATATGCCCTGATCGAATACGCTATCGACTTCGCACCAAAACTTCTCTTTCAACACATTGAACATAAGGAGCTCCGCAAGTTAATATAAAGATGATATTTCACTCTCGACTCCGATCGCACTTTTTAGGCATTTGCCTCTATTCTCGATGCAGCTGAGCTGTTGAGTGCAGCCGAGTATGAAAAGTGTGAAAAAATGAATGAAATTAAAAATGAAATGAAAGTGAATATAATAATATGGTTGAAGTCACTCTCACAAATGTAAAAATACTTGACTTTCCTGAAAAATAAAAATTGCCTTATGTAATCGATTTTGATCAGTTTTAGATACCAGACTCATAACTTTTCATTTCTAATGATTTATAAATACCTGGTATAATCATTTTGTAACGCATTTTAAATGCCTAAACCGCCACTTTTCATGTCTAATAATGCCTAATTTCATAATTTTGTTACCTATTTTAGGTGCTTAAATCATCACTTTTTTGTGCCTAAAATTCAGAGGTCTAGTTATAACTTATAAGGAGAGTCTACAATTGTATTAATTCTCTTATGCTTAGAAACGAACGGTACTTGTATATTTACGAATTGTGTGATTTTAATGCAAAGATAATAAGTGCATAGTGCAGATCACGTAGATGTATTGTCCAGATTTATGATTAAGTAGAAATCGAAACTACTAGCATGGAATTTTATATTGACGATTGCTGAGCTATTAAGTTGCTTGGTTGTAGATATCTTGTACTAATCTTACAAATATTAATACTATTAATAATAACTAATTTAATATTATTAATTATATTAATTAATTTAATAATATTAAAAATATTTAAAGCTTGAGAAGAAATTAAGCTGCTTGAAAATGTCTACAATTTTCAGCCTTTGCAACTGGGAGGGCAAAATGTAATTCAAAGTGATGAAGTGACTGATCACTCCTGCTAATTTTAAAAGAAAATATAAGTCAGTAACATTAATACGTCATTTACAGGTGGTCAGTTACTCTTAAAACTGACATATCTATAGGAATTAGCTTTGTTCGAAAAGGAGAAGTAATGTTATTCAAGACATATGCTAAAACTATCAAATCTGTAACTAATCTTGGTGCAAAAGTTTCAAAGATCGGGGGATGGAATAGTGACTCAAAGCAACGGAAAAAAATCGTTAACACGTTCAGAATAATTTTTCACTATAGTTCTTAACTATGAAACTTAAAAGTAAGTAAAAATTTCTTAAGCCTAAATAAGCAAGCCTTTTCACAAAAGCTGATTTTTAATTGATTTGCTAAAATTCCTTTAAGTATTCAGTGTCTTACAATATAACCAAGTAGCATTGAAATTCGCAGTTTCTCCCATACTTTACGTCGCGAAATACGTTATCTTGCTCTTAGAGAAGTATCTCTGCCAGGAGAGCTGTTGTGAAGCTTCAGATTCAAGTGGTGTCACCGTTGGGACACACCCATTCTTTATCGCTCAAGGGTTTGAACTTTACGTAAAAAATAGTGTGTGCTCATCAGCTGAGCAACGCTAAGGAGAAGGATTGAAATACAATCGCATAGCGTATTCACATGATTCAGTCTACTGGAGATGGTAAGGACTCTTTAAGATGCAAACGAGGATGCGCGAAAAGTAAAAATCCCCGGTCGACTGGATTTCCTCAAGGAAGCGGCACTGTGGAGTAACACTGCTGTGTTAGGTGATTAGACATTTAGTTACCATGGGGACAATGGGGGATGATTGTCCCATATAACAGCGCCGAAATGGAGCAATTTTTTTCTTTCTTGCGTTAGTCCAGGGCAGTTGCAGGGTCTGCAAAGTGCCTGGGCCGGGGTATGCCCATTATGACCGGGTGAATTAGAACGGGACAATCATGGGATATCTATATGGCAGTCCTCTCTAATTTTACGGTGGGGTGGTGGTGATAACATGGAACGGAATAGGAAGGAAAGATTGCACGCGGTCCGTGGTCCGATTGCTACATTCATCTGGAAGTGATAAGGAAATCCAAGAAACAGCTGATCAGAGCAATTTACTTAAGAATTCTTCGTGGGAAGCGCCATAAACACATCAGTGTTAATTAAATTCTTCAAGAGAAATTACGATATCTTGTTAGGATTGCAAAAATTGTACTCGTCACTGGTATACTCGAAACGTAAACCATTACATTTTAAGTTACCATGCAGCAATAGCGGGTCATAAGACATCACTCAACACTAAATTAAAAATTTCAACTTAAAAAAATGAAAATAGCTTCGCAAGGGTCATTTTATATTGGCTATTAAAGAAATTAATAAATATTTTGATATCTCAAAACTATCTTAAAAATGTTATGCATACTATATTATAACAAAAGTACAATTCTGAGGTATAAATTTGAATAAAATTGAATAAGTAGTTTAGAAGTTTCAAAATTCAGTGATGTATCCCCTTAAAAAAAGACATTATTTTAGGCTGCTTTTTAACTTCTTGGTCATTAGCAACACAGTTACATCAACAAAAAATTTGAACATAATAACATTCTTATGCAAACACAAGGATTATTTATAACATCATAATAAAAATTTGTTTTGTACTGATCATCAAAGTTAAACTTATTTTGCCCTTACGTCAACAGAAGTTTAAATCATATATAGCATGGTTTTAGGTAAACAAGGATTAATTTTATCATAATAACAAAAAATTGTTTAAATTTAAAAACACTATTAAACTTATTATTCCCTTTAAAGCTAGTAAACATTTTTTTAGCAAGCTGGTAAATATTTGTTCTGCTTGTCAGATGAAGTTTCCGAAATACTGAAGTGGGAGAAAATGGGCATCAAAATAAATGGATGAAAATTAAACAAACTCATGTACGCAGATGATATAGTACGAGCACTACTAGCGAACTCTCACCATAAACTTCAAAGAATAATAGAAGAACTAATTGAAGAAAGGCAAAAGATGGGACTTAAAATAAACCTAAATAAGACCAAAACATGAAAAATTGCAAGGAACTACCAATATACGAGGTTAGGGCAATTGATATATTTTAACAACAGACTCAAACGTGAAATTAGTAGACGTATACCTCTGGCATGGCAAACATTTTGGAGTCTGTCTTTTACCCTATTGTACAAAAAATTCGGTCTAAAACAGGAAAGATATATATTAGACTCTTGCATTTTGTCGACTTTGATCTAAGGAAGTCAGACTTGATTGCTAACAACAACACAAAAGCTGCAATTATCTAGAGGCTAAAGAAAAATGGTGAGGCAAATTCTTAACATCTCTCGTAAAGACTACGTTACATGTATGGAAATAAATAGAACAAAAATAAAAGATGCATTAGAACAAGCCTTGACTCCAAAATGGAAATGGGGAAGTCAGGTCATAAGAGAACAGGATAACAGATGGATATATGCTACAACCAAGAATCGGATGACATAATCCAGGAAGACTACGAAAAAGATGAGAGGACAACTTTAAGGAGTCAGCAGGAAGAAATTTGATGAGACTGGGTGCATAGAGAGGCTCATAATAAAAATAATAATAATAATAATAATAATGATGATGATGATGATGATGATGATAAAGATGATGATAATAATAATAATAATAATAATAATAATAATAATAATAATAATAATAATTCACATAGGCAAAGATTGGTTTTAATATACACCACTCGACATTGTCATTAAGTCATGAGCGTTCTCATCATCTACAAAAACAAATTCCGGCATAATATATTTTCATAATATATTTGCCATTGCTTATGTCTGAAATTTGGCTTTTTCCTGAATTAACATATTTAATTGCACATTATCTACACGGTTTGGATAAAGCTCTATGAATGATGATGAATTAACCATTTCGAACATTATCTAGCTAATGTTGCCATTAACTAGAGGCCGCTGGCAAGACGATTGTCCGAATGTGAGATGTCTTTTGGGTTTACCGAAAGTATTTTGGCAATAAATTGCGTTGAAAATAAGGCATTGGTTAATGTAAATAGCGAAGATAAAAGACTGAAGCCTCGACTCCCCAATTGGAGATGCGTTTCGAATCGTGGACTACAATGTTCAATGAGATTAGGTCAGGTTTAGAGGTATCGTGCAAGTAGAAATTTACGGCTAACAGGGAAACTCAAAACTACGTACTTAGCCCCTCATTAGCTTTAGAAACTTTCCTCAAACACTCTGAATCCTGTTTGTCGCTTAACATCTGCTATTCGTCTCCACTCTAACATACTTTAACTACCTTAGCTACCTTGTGTTGGCTAACGTGCACTTCGTCCGGTTAAAGTACGAAGTGTGCTTTGAAGCTGTTCCAACGTGGAACATCGTCTACCCATTCTTGACAATATGAGCATTAAACGGCTACTTCACGAATGGTATTTTAGCGCTTACTCTATTTCACAGTCATTTCGAGGTGACAAGACGGCAAGACTCCCCAATTGGAAATTCGTACCAAATCTTGGACTAAAATGTTCAATAAAATTAGGTCAGGTATAGTGGTATCGTGCAAGTAGACATTTACGACTAACAGGGAAACTCAAAACTACGTACTTTGCCCCTCATTAGCTTTAGAAACTTTCCTCAAACTCTGAATCCTGTTTGTCGCTTAAATCTGCTAGTCGTCTCCACCGTAAACGTCTTTAACCACGTTTAGCCACCTTGTGTTGGCTAATGCATGCGCAATTCGTGCCGGTTAAATGTACGAAAGTGTGCTTTGAAGCTGTTCCACCACGTGGAACATCGTCTACCCATTTTCTTGACAATATGAGCATATAAACGGCTACTTCACGAGTTGTTATTTTGCGCTTTACTCTATTTCACCGTCATTTCGGAGGTGACAAGACGCGCAAGGCTCCCAATTGGAATTGTACCAAATCTTGATCTAAAATGGTTCGCTGAGATAAGGTCAGGTTTAGTGGTATCGTGCAAGTAGAAATTTACGCCTAACAGGGAAACTCAAAACTAAGTACTTTGTCCCTCACCAGCTCTAGAAACTTTCCTCAAACACATCAATCCTGTTTCTCACTTAACATCAGCTATTTGTCTCCACCGTAACGTACTTTAACCACTTTAGCCACCTTGTGTTGGCTAATGTGCACTTCGTCCGGTTAAAATACGAAGTATACTTTGAAGCTGGAATATTATCAACCCATTCTTGATAATACGAGCATTGAACGGCTGATTCACGAATTGTGTTTTGTCGCTTACTATATTTCACCGTCATTTCGAGGTGATAAGACGGCAAGAAACCGTTAATGAAGACGTAGCGGAGTGGACGTGGCAAGCAGAACTATTTCAAAGGGCTCGAGCGAGCGGTGGCATGAGCCCTTGTTGAATAACCCTGCCTTGCCGCAGTGTGGCACGGGGGCCCCGGTGATTGTCCCCTACAACCTCCCTCTAATGCAGCGGCCTGGGATTCGCGACGCGGGTAAATGCGCGACTATTTATGTCGTTCGCGTGGCGGACGTAGCATGCATCAAGATAAGCCTGTTATGCTGATGCAGGCGAACGCGAGGTCTGCCCTTAGGGAGAACCGGGCCATTTTTTAAAACCAGTTAAGTCGTTCATCTCTCACGCGTGATGCGTCATTCTCGTGTCCCTCGGGAAACCCTTTTGGTGGATGAGGGGGACACCACGTTAAATAATAGCCTCTGCCCGCTATTTCTGACACTGGCACGAAATGTAAATATAGATTTTTTGCTAGACTGTAACTCCATCTGTTCTTCAAAGGTACGCCTCATTTTGGGGGCCCAGCGACGGTAAGTTTTGTGATGGAAATGTTTTTTTGGGTCGTATATATCATCCAACGTATTTATAAGTACTACGGAGAAGGAATGTTCAAGAAGTTTCTGAATCGTACATTACATTTCTCCAGACACATAAACATGTTCGCGAATGTTTCTAGAATACTGGAAATAAAGTATGAAAATAATAGCTCGCAAATTCTTAAATATTTCACCGCTTTAAGTCGTCTATTCAGAGGTATTATTAGCTCGTTGGAAAGAATTCATGCAATAACGGATTTTGTGTTTCTGGTCGCTTTTAATCAATTACTTGCGAGGGAAAGGGATTTGTTCGATATTTCTAAAGTAAACTGTTTACTTTTTCTTCACTGCTTATAAATATATATTATAATGAAATATAATAAAATTACGATATTTTCTCGGTTTTAACTTTCTTCAAAGATGAAAAATTTCCATTAATCTGCAAAGCATTTCGTCATTTCATGATCAGAATGTAAAGAGAAATATTTGATAATGAAGAGGTTGTTAAAAACAGATAACTCATATTAATAAAAACATGTTTGGGCTTAAAGTTGGAGAACTGCGGCATATATTGGAAAAACCTTTGCAGACCTATATTAGAAAAACCTGCAGAGAGTGTGTGGTTTGCTGATGAGTGCTTATCACAACGTACTCCAGATGAAGTTCGACTTTCGTATTACGAGTATTAGAAAACGTATACTACTAGTATGGTTCTGTCAATTTTAATAGTACTACAAATGGTCGAGAGCAATATAAATCTAATCATCCCAAGTCCATATCAATTATTATTTCCATAACTGTACCGAATCAGAAACGTCATGAACATTTGTAAAAGAATGTTTCTTTGCAAGCTAGGCCTCACTGTGAAGTAAATTACTAGAGTTGGCATATTTGAAACTTCGAATTTAGTACTTCTTAGGAATATCGATTTTCAAAATCTTGAATTGTCACGCATTGTGTACGTAAGAACCTAGTTTGGAAAATTTGCATTGTGTTGATATTAGTTTTGACTGAAGCAGCCAAAGTTGGAGAAGAATAGGAGAATATGGGGTGAATCAATGATTTACAGAGATGAATAGCAACATGTAGTTGTAAGGGGGATGATTTTTTAAGAATAGTTTATAACTGATGAACAGTTTTGATGGGAGTGAATCAGGAGATATTTGGTGATCGATATGTGAGATTTGGAGGGACGTTTGGTCTACAGAAAGTAAATATTTTTGCCTGGTTTTTATTTGGATTTATTTCAATGTGTTATTTTTTAGTCCAGTTGGAAAATAATGTGAGGTGATGTTTCAGATCTTTCACTACAAATAAATTGTCGGATATTTCTTTGCGTCCAATGTTGCGTGCATCTGTTATAACTAATTGCATTCTCATTATGAAAAATCCACTTTCTCGTGGAAAGATTTCATGTGGAGATATGTTTTACATTTTCAACCCTGGTAGACACTCACAGTCGTTTTTATGCATTTCTATTAGCGGAAATGTTCCCCTACAACACGACAGATACAATTAAATGTGACATAGACTTTTTTTGATCAAGAAACCAGTAAGTACCTAACGTGTGGTCTCATGTGAAAATCGCATTTTAAAACACAAGAAATAAGAAAATTATAATTGCGAGGGAGTACCTGCAGGAACAGCATTCATGACTTCGACATGTGCACACCTTCGACGACTCCTCACATGATAATCAGCTCCTTCTATTTCTTTAAAACTGAACCTTTGTGTTAGAAACACAGTTCGTTCATTTCTACCTAGATGTTGCGACGTGGAAACAATTTCTTTAAGTGGCATTTAGTACTGAAATAATGCCGAAAATAACAATAACTTTGTAATGGATGCGAACTGAAGTACAGGTTTTCATTATAGTATTTGAGAAAGTGTTTACGTAAAAAAATAATTCTATACACATTTTAATCATACCTATCCACAGAACCAATGTATATCCATCACTTTAATGTATTTTAATTGTAGTGTCGGATCTGGAAGTTTTGTCACTAGGGGAAGTAGAGATTCGTTAAGAGCTTCATCCAGATGTGTGTGTGGAGGGTTCTCACGTATAATGTACTTACTAAAATGAAAATCACAGGAATGCGAAGCTGTCCACCAGCTCCCTCTAATTCATTTTAATTTGATTATTCATTATTTTTTTTGTTGTATATTAACGTTTCCATAATTTTCAAATTTAATAACATATTTTTTATCATTTAAAGAAATATAGTAATTGAACCTGAAATTAGTATTCCTAAATGCGAAAATGTCTTTAACGATGCTAACGAAATTGAATTTTAATTGTAAATCATTCATTTTTAAATTAATATAATTTTATATTTGTTTCGCTTTTTTGTTATCAATAAACATTTTATTAATGTTTAATTTTAAAAAGGTGCATCTGCACATTTAGTAGAATTTATCCGTTGGCATAATATTTTTAATCGTATCTCATGGGACGTCTGGGCCACCTATAATGACTCCGTCTCATTTAATGGACAAATAATATTCCATTATTTACATGATTCGTTTTGGACACATAAATACGTGCTTCATAAATTAACACAACTATTCATCCTTTCTAAAATACTAGTTAGGTCTGTTGTGTAGATTTTAGTCACGCACATCAATTTACTTAGTGTGATTCCGGGAGCACCTCAGAATTTTCTGTGAATATTATAAAGCAAACACCCAACGCAGGCGATAACGATTCGAAAATGCTGGGAGATAATTCAAATACTATAATGTTAATTTATTGTATACATTTTGACATTTATCTTGAACATTCCGAATAATAATAATAATAATAATAATAATAATAATAATAATAATAATAAAAGCGTCCATTACAACAGGCCTAATTTTACCATCTAGGACAAGGTATCCTGAAAGTTCTGCTTTGTAAATTTCGCTGTGGTAAACATTAACATCATGACAATCTACCAGTTGAGGTTGCAAAAATGCAAAGAATTACATGTTGCAAAGGTGTCATGGTTTCTCTGAGAGGCAGAAACAATTCCTGTGGTATTGTAAGCCAGTGGTGTCTTGTCAAAGATTATTATTCAATGCTTATATTATCCAGAATAGGAAATTAAAGTCAGTGGGGAAGTTGGTCAATAATAAATCGAAAATTATTAACATCCAGAACGCTATGATAATCCACTCGTTTTATATGATCAAAAAGTTCCAGGGTGCAGGAATTTAGTAAAATTTTTAACGCAAAATTTATATTTTGTTTGTCGAAGTGTTGTAGACTTATAATTATGTAGTTATGTATATGTTATATAATGGATTATTGCCTTGTAGTTACTGTTAAATAAGTTTTATGTTTATCTAAAAGTAAAATTTAGCCGCGCTTTCATTTGTATATGTGCGATAATAGAAACACCAGAAAAATATAGTAACGATATATTATTATTATTAATAATAATAATATTTTTTATAAAATAATCTTTATACAATTTTAATTAATCAACTAAATTGGTACATCAAAATGAATTTGAAAACTGCAGCACTTCTCATCACAATCGAACATTGACGAAAACGGGTAACTAGCGCATCCCCCAAACAAACAAGACTTCTTAGTTCCTCCACCGCGAGCGCGTTGCCCCGCCCGCAGGTGCCCGAGCGCCGCGGCCAGTTGGCGGGTGCGCGCGGCAGAGCGGGGCGGCGTCGGGGCGGCGCGTGAGCCGTGCCCCGGGGCGGGCGGGCGGTGGGCGGCGGCGGCAATGGGCGCGGCTGGGGGCTGTCGCGTGCGCGCGCCGCGCCGCGCGTCCCGCGCCATCCCCGCGACGTCCGCGTGGCCACGCCGCGCCGCGCCGCCACTACCTACCGGCTCCAGCGGCG
>BOPP01000060.1:2325688-2341666 GCA_017312745.1 Gryllus bimaculatus
GATGCCTGAGTGTGAAGGG
Source organism: Gryllus bimaculatus (assembly GCA_017312745.1). Taxonomy (NCBI): domain Eukaryota; kingdom Metazoa; phylum Arthropoda; class Insecta; order Orthoptera; family Gryllidae; genus Gryllus; species Gryllus bimaculatus. The sequence continues at coordinate 2,325,708 of BOPP01000060.1, forward strand.
GTGAGGATGTGTAAAGAGCACAGAATCCAGAGAAGAAACGTAGGTTTTTGTGGGTAGGCAGGATTGCAATCGGTGTGCAAGATCTCGAAGCAGTGCAGTGACCGATGGTTGAGGTGGGGTGGATGGGTGGTAGTGGTGGTGGTGGTGGGGACGGGAGGACAGAAGCGTGGGTTGATGGATTGATTACTAGTTATTCTGGGAGCGCCAACTACTAAGGTCATTACTCCCGTAAGTGTAGTGCATATTTTCCTCTAGAGGTGGCGATGATCTTCCTGGGTTAAATGACGTGATCTACTGTGGTAGACTAGTGAGGATTTCCCCATCCAGGCATCTCTCACCAACAGGACCTACCTCGGCTTGCGGGAAAACCAGACGAGAAACGTAAGTTGTTTGTGGGTTTGAAAGATTGCAAGGTCTCGAAGCAGTACAGTAACCGGTGGTGGTGGTGGTGGAGATGGGGACGGGAGGACAGAAGTGTGGGTTGATGGATTGATTACTAGTGATTCTGGGAGAGCCAACTACTAAGGTAATTAGTCCCGTAAGTGTAGAGCATTTTCTGCTCGAGAGGTGGCGATAATCTTCCAGCTGGGTTAAGTAGCGTGATTCGAAGCCGATTTACTGTCGTAGGCTAGTGGGGTTTTACCTGTCCAGGTATCTCTCACTAACGGGATCTACCTCGGCTTGTAGGGATTATTTCCAACCACACTTCTTTCATCAGCGGTGCACCGCACCGTCTGGGACAAGCTTTAAGCTCTCGACCGATTTTCCGGCATGTGTGTTACTGTAGTGCATGTAAGTGAGTGTGTAAGGCGTAGGATAGAACAAGAAATGGGAAGGAAAGATAAGGCGCCGTCCGTGGCCCGTTTGATAGGGTATTGCTCCGGCATTCGCCTGGTATTGATCGGAGAACCACGGAAAACCAGCAATCAGAGCAGTCGGCCACAAGAATTCTCCTACAAATAGGTACAGAACTGTACTTAGTTATCTAGCTAGTGTCGAAAATCCAGCCACCGTCGGGACTCGAACCTAGAACTTGCCGGTCAGAGGCACTGCAGTGTTATCAGTAGCCAGCTCTCCCCCACCTGTGAGGAGTGTGCGGAAGCGCGGATGAATCGCGGGCGGAGTCGATGTAACACTTAGTCGATTTCACGGCATTCTGCACATGTCCAGGAACGCGTGAGAGCAATCACTACCAGGAAAAGCAGAACGTGCTACAAGAGAAAGCAGAGATAGAGATGCTAAGAGAACAGACCAACAGGCAAACAAAGAGACAATCTGGAAATGAAAGTTTTGATTATGTTTACAGACCTCCGAAACCAGAGGAGGTAGCATCTTGAAGAAAAGTTTTAAGAGAAGCGGTAAGGCGATTATAAGATGGAGTCATGGGGGCAAGACAAAAAAGTCCTCTCTATATTCCCGAACTTACTAAAAGACAAACAAGAAGTAACATCCAGAGTGCGCTGGAGTTCCCTGGAAACGGATTGAGAATATGCATACGTGGAATAAAAACAGCACATGAAGTAAAATGAAGTGTATGTCATAGAACAGTAAAATTTACCAATGAGTGAGAAATTCCGGCAAAGAAACTATTCTATATAGGGTGCTGTACTGCTTTTCAAATGTTATGTCAGAAGTGGATGGATCTGGAGTACTAATATTATGGATTTAACAGTAGTACTGTATTCAATTGAGTAGAAATTAATCCACAATTATCTTCCACTTTTTCACTTTATTTGCCAGCCGTCTTTCACTCGTGCTTTGCAACCTGAAATTAGCAAGCCCTTTTTAAAACATTTAGCGTCTTCTCAGTAAGAGCCCATGGCTTTTCAGATAACCTCACTCAGCCAGCACCGTCATTAAATGCACGGTGCAAAGCTAAGTGGCACGATCGGCAATCGCCAACGCAAGGAAAACACCCCATTTCGCTCTTCAGATCTAACGAGAATCGACCGAAACAGAAGCAATTTGCAGGAAGTTTCGAGCGTCAGGCGACGGGCGCGATGGAAAGCGATCACGAACAGGCAGACCACGCTTCCCTCATGGGGTGGGGTGGGGATGGGGGCAGAGGATCAGTTTGGGCACCTCGGACCGCGCATTGAGGGAGGGTAAAAGGGGGGGGGTCCAGTTTATATTACAACCGTATGTAAGTATGTAGTTTTTCTAACAGCTTTCCTCCACTTGTGAATAGAGTTAAATTTCCTTCAAAATTATTGATTCTCCTTCATTACATTTTCTTCATAATTACAATTCTTATGTACTTCAGAATTACAGGGTTTCTCCTTTATATCTCATGAAATGCCTTCCTGTCTATCCGTAATCGAGATATTTCTGAAACTTCCTGTGTCGTCATTGCTGACAACTAAATTTGAATCGTAAGCTGAAAGAGAGAAATTTCATTGCCATTATGACAGATAGGAACACCGACCAAAGTTTGTTCTGCAGTTATCACAGGCTGTTCTCCACTGTGATGAGGCTAAGTTTTTCGCGGAACAAGCAAAGAATATATATTCAGGAAATAAATGTACATTGGAAAGTTAATTATTTTTTCGTTATTAATGCACCTAAACAAACTTTATATCCGTGGCAACGAACCGTCTCAACAACTTATTAAGGCTCTGGCCGATAAAATACTGCAGCAGGCGTTGAAATAAGTAGAGCAGACTTTAAGGTTTGTATTTTAGTATTTTCATTAAATCACTGAATTGTCGGTTCATTGTTATAGAACTGCAACCTTCCGAATATTAATCAACAATTAACCATATTTGATAGGCTTATTTGAATAAAGTTCAAAGAAAAATGTCTTTTGTAAGGAAATCTCATTTACTCTTTCTTTTAAAAAAACGACAGTTTTATTTAAAAATACGCAAAATATTCTGAAGTGTGGTAAAGTGGAAACATTAACATGATGCCATTTCAAATTCCAATTTGCTGAATCAGTTGCAAAAACAATCTCTGGCTTCTAAATAGATTCAATTACAAATGTGCTGCGATACCAGAAAAATAAATGTAAGAATTAAAATATGAAGTTAATTTTGAAATTCTTAGTAGAAAAACTTAATTTTCTAACAAAAAATTCTTCACAAAAATATCAAAGTTGACATTTTAGTAGATATTCAAATAACTAAAGTAGGAAGAACATGAAGGTACCGAATAGTAAAGGAAACAAAAACTCATCACCACGTTGATGGACACAAACATAATTTACAAACAACAGTGTTCATTAAAACAAATTAGCACTCTGTTTCGAATCTGATTCTACTACGAACTCTCTGTAAAAAAGATTGCGTTTGATATGGATTGTAATTTCACTTCTCTTTTAATCTCTAAGTTTTTCTGTTTTTTAACCGATCCACCGTAAAGAAAGTTTATCCACATACAGAACCAAAGCTATTATTCTAAATCACGCCGTTTATCGGCTGGCCAGACACAGTTATGTTTCACTATCTAGCTATTTTTAATTTATGAAGTGCCATTGTTGCATCGGTCCAACTAGTAAAATAATGAATGACTGTGTCATTCTCGGTATTCTTAATCTTCAACTTGAGCTGATGAGCTGGTCACAATTCGGCGGATGTGACAATAAGATAGATAATAATCGTGTGATTTGTGACTTTTACAAGAACGAGGATTTTTTCTATGATAAATTGTTCTCACCACAGTTTTACGTTTTTGAAGTTGTTGATTATAATTTATTCTGATAACATTCCGAGAAACGATGATTCAAAGAGGATACTTTTAGTTAGGTGTATTCGAGCATGCTGCTCTTACCTTGGGTGACTGGACAACAAAGTAACTCTAGACAACGAAGTGTGAGTGTCGTTATTCACATTATATCGTCTTGTGCAGAACAATGAGAATTTTAAACAAAACAAATTAAAATAAGAGCTGAAAGTTGATAAGAGAAATAAAATGCATGCACGTCATTCAATATCCTTTAAATAATTATTATCATTATTTTTCCCTACTATCACTCAAATGCGAGGAGTAAAAAGATAAACTGAAGAGTGGCTTTTATTAACAAATTTTTGCGCCACGAGTTTCAGAAATCAAGAGTCGGGGTTCCGAGCTTAGGGGGCCCAAATCAAGAGAAAACGATTTTTTAAATTTTATATTTTATTTCAAACGTCCAAGAATTAAAGTTCACGGAATATATTTTATTTTTATTTCAATGTTTTGATAAATATTTTTGATAATAAAGTGACATAATTGCCCACTACAACGTAATTTTTTTCAATGTATCTTAAATGTATATCTTATAGTTAAAATATATTGTACAATTAGTAGATCACTTCATTAATTCATCGTTAAGGCTTTTATGAGGAGCGAATATCTAATGAACCCATTTCTTCCAGTTTCGAGTTTAATCCTAATAGTCTTTCATTTTTGTTCCCTGGAAATCGAGAGAAGTTGACGAAGAGTATAATTGTAATTTTAAAACCGACTTCACACTAATGGAAGGCTTGAGGATATACATATAAATACTTTTGTGACCCAAAACTGCGTGACATAAATTCATATGATTAATTAAAATAATAAGCATACAATTTTTTTCTAAATTTTCCGAATGTTACATTTTTCAAACTCCATACACAAGTTTTATTCATAAAACTGGCAATACATTGCAAGCTTAGGGGCATTGGATGGTATACGAGTGCATATGAAACAATAAAAAGGTAAAGCTCTGTTTCGAACGGTATTGCTGCAGAAAAAATGTAATAATAAATGTTATTCGCGTTTATTAAATAATTCAATTTATACGGTATACCGCTCCCCAGAGAACGCAAATATTACCAAATACACGGGTTGTTAGAAATAAAAGCAAACTGTAAATGTTTAATATCCGTGATTTATTTAATTTCATTTTTTTACAGACATCCAAAAGCGTAATGTGTCGTTAGTGTTAGTTTGAGATTCATTAAATTATGTAATGATATGTGAGAGAACAGAAATATAGAGAACGATACTTCATACTCACACACACTTCCCAACACTCGCGAAGTTTTGTGCGTTGGAAGAATTGAAAAAATACCATGGATATATTTTATTTTTTCTGCTATTAGAAAATTATTTAAATGGTTTTGTAATGAGTTTATTTGAAAGTATATTGTATTGTTCTGATTGCATACAGTTAGGTATAATATATTGTTCTATAAAACATATTAACAAAAGAAAACGACGTAAACTTGAATAAAATCACGGAGAAGGAAGGTAATTTGGTAGGATAATTATGTATGAAAATTCTAATAGTTCACTGCGAACGTAGAATAAATTATTTTGATTCTCAGAAACTACGTTTCTGGGCTCTGATGACCTTCCCGGCGGGAAGTCCTGTGACACCATCGTGCACGTTGCCGCAGTAGGTGAATAATTTATGGCAGCAGTCGTGTTATCCTCCCTCACGATAATTTTCAAACAAGACTTATCGCTTGATTATCTCTATCCTTTCCTACTGGATCAGAAGTCTGTTTGATAAATTAGAAACTGGAAATAACATCCAAACCATTTATTGTCTAAATTCTACGATTTAATTCTACAAATACTGTCATTGCATGCCTTTTTGTTTGGATTCTTGAATCTGCAAGCTTAAACTATCTAATCAGCAAAATGAGTGGATCAAGTAATCATACTTTTTAAATAAAGGAAATATGATATTCGTACCCCAACGGCTGCGTAGTAAGAAGTTTTCAGTAATCTGTCGCCAATTCCTCCACATTACGTAACATTCTCCGCGCGAAATAGTGGAAAATATTCACGCGTGAATACTTTTGTTGTAAGAACATAAAATTTATTCCCGAATAACATTATATGATAGTAATATTTGAATAAAATATTGACGTCAAAAATATACGACATAAAGAAATCATTTTATGAATTTTCTTATTTTTTATGAATTTGTGGCAGTCCAGAAAATTCTCATAAAAAACGTCAAGAAGCAATGACTAAACAATTTTGAATTTCTAACACCATCCTTTATTGGTCCGTAACATTCGTCATTATTTATTCAGGGAACGACTGTTCAATTAGTAATCTGAAGTTCTGTCGTATCATATGTTAATGACCGGTTAATAAAAACATTATTTTTTCTTACGTTTATGCGCAAACAAAACGAGATACATTTACCAGCAATACGTAAACAAAATTAACCGGCTAGTTTGCTCTTACCAACCGGTTGTTGGTTGTTTTTCCGCCTTTCTCTGCTAATTCCTAATTTTAAATGTCAATAGATCTTTCCGGAACTTCGTGATTAGCTTCTTGATGTAATTAACCCACTTAGGACACGGCCTCACCGGCGTGTGTCAGCAGGCGAAACGAACCGATCGCCGAGTTGCCACCTAATGATGCCGCCGGCGACTGTCGCAATGGGGCTGGGGCTTGTTAGTTCGCGCGTCCGCCGGTGGAGGCGTTGCGGGCCGCGACAGAGGGCGCGGGCGACGCGGTGCCGGCGCTGACGGCGAGTGAGCCACAGAGAGACGCGCGACGATCGAACGACACTCCATGTTCATCAGGGAAGCAAAGTAGCTGAACCCGTGCGACGACGCATAGAATTAAGATACTACAGAAAATACTGCGTATCTACGTATGTTTCATATTTGTCTAGATCTTTACACATATATGCAAGTATATTCTTTTGGCCTAAAACAGCAAACCCTGCTATCAATCTTAGGTTAATGTAATTACTAATTTTTTTAATGTTGTTAATATCACTGATTGTTTTACATAGGGACATGTGCCAAACCCCTAGGTGATATAATTGAGAGTAACAGGCAGTTATGAGGAAAAAAAAAAGTTCTGAGAAAAAATGTATAAAATACAATTTTCAAATAATAATCAGAACTCCCTCTTTGAAGTTTAAATATGTTTCAGATATCACAAGAATGATATATACACAAACTACATTAATACAATTACATTACAATTGATAGTTTAACAAACAATGGTAGGTAAATAGATAGATATATTTATTAAAGTTCGCTTTGAGCTGATGCTGAGTGGCAAACATGATAACAATTAGAATTAGAATTACTGAACATTTTCAACATTTTTAACATGGTTTTAATTATCACACGATACTTAAGCCTAAGCAACACCAATTGATCTTCCATTTCCCGCAAACTTACGAAATTGCGGATGACGCCATCATCCGTTTCCATTCTTGCAACTTATTTCAAACAACGCAAATTTCGTAGCTTTTTATTAATAAAGGAAAGCTGTATTCTATTCAGTATATATTAACTTCTACTCTTATTTTTTCTCTTTCTGTTTTGGTACCTCATTTATTAAAAACATTTACTGGGAGTCAATTAGGAGGACCATGAAAATCGTTCTCTTTAGTGCTTTAATTTATTTGATTCATTGTCACTACGCTCGTGTATTTGTAGTTTTTACGAGTAATGTGTCATTAGAATGGCACTTCTATTATAAACTGTGCCTACTGAGGAATCCCACTTGGGACGAAACGTCGTAGTAAGTTTGTCATGACGTCATGTATCCAAATTATTAATATTTATTGGCATTCAAACATTTTCCTATCAAAGTATAATTTAACTTAATAATGTTGGTAATGAGTTCTGAAGTTCAACATTGCGTCCTATTAGTCATTTAGCTAGATTTCTAACACTAAGTTTGTAGGTATATTAGTCAACTATTTTCCCTCTCGGCTTCAAACATACGAGTATCAGATAAAAATGTGGAGTAAATTGTCAAAAACCCCATTTCACAAGTTATTGTGATATAAAACACACAACACAACATTTCAATCTGAGAAAATACAATAGAAAACGTAATAATTTTCTATACTGACCAAAGGAAATACAGGAAGGTGTTTTCAGTTTCATTCAGATTTAAGAAAGATTAATAATCCGGACATTAAATCAACTAAAAAACCGACCTAGACATAGTAAAATGTAGCAACTGTTTACAATGTCACCAAACACATTTATTTTACGTTCTTTACAAATCAAAATCAAAGTCGTAATCCTCATGTACAGACTTGTTACACACGAATCCAATATTCCACCCATTTCCATCCACCCAGCTCTTCCCGAAGCCTCAGGTCTACGTCTGAATATTCCATCTTCTGCATATCTCCTTGTACACGAGTGCAATAATGTTGCAAGACGTACGGAGGCTCCTCACGTCCCGCTCTCGCTCCGTCCCCCCCCCTCCGCCCCTTTTTCGCCGTCGTTTCGCCTCTTTCCGCCGCCGATAAGGGAGGCGGCGGCGGCGGCGGCTGCGCGAAGTTGGTGTTGGCCGCCGAGAAATCGCATTCGCTTTAAACTTTCGTCGTTCCCTGCGTATCCGCCTCACTCCCTCTCTCTCTCTCTCTCTCTCTTTCTCCCCTCCGTTCATCGCCCGGCCCCTCTCTCACGCCCCCCCCGCCTCACCCCCCCCCGGGGTGCGCGTCCCCGCTTCGTTTCCGCCCCGGACAACTCCGCTCTCGCGCGCGCCCCGCGCGCTGCGCGCCGTGTGGTTCTCTGTTTCGAAAGTAAGAAATTTTTCTATCAATTTTAGATAATCTTTCATCCGCCCCTCTGCGATATTTTCCCGTGGTGGCGCGCGCGCGCGCGAGCCGCGCGCGCGCTTTCCATGTAAATTCCGTCTCGATGAAACGACAGCTCCCGGGCGGCGGCTGAAACGGGGCCCGGGGCCGGGGGGCGCGGGGGGCGCGGGGGCGGAAGAGAGAGATGACGAAACTAAGCGCTAACGAGGACGGGACCGATCGCCGTCGCATACGCGCTTCAACAGCCCCAGGCGCACGCTCGCCCGTCGTCTGACCCTCCCTGTCGCTATCCGACCGCACCGCTCCTCCCTCGCCAGCCAGTCCTCACCCGGCGACTTCCACCCAACCCACGCCACTCCCGTCTCCCTCTCGCCCCCCAGTCTACACGGCCGACTTTTCACCAACTCGCCATCTCCCGTCTCCCTACCCCCGCGCCAGCCCGTACTCCTTCGGCCGTCCTCGCCCATCGCCATCTCTCGTCCTCACCCGTCCTCTCTCCCTCGCCTCCATTCCTCACCATGAACGCCATCTCCCGTGCATAAAGGTGCCAGGCATAAAGTGGATACACGTGGAATTTTACAATTTCCCAAAAATACTACAATTAATGTTTTACAATGATTAATGGCGTAAGTTATTACAATTGTCATGAGAAAGCTAAAAATTTCTTAACTTGATACATTATATATTACATTTGATATTTCGAATGTTCTAAAAGCCGTTTGTTTGAAATCCGTTTTAACGCAAATGTGCTTCTTTCATCGTTGGCTATTATTAATTTCTGGAAAATATTGCATTCCAGCCCTGGAGATATTCGTTATGGTTATGTTCAAACCGAATATTTCTGATACGTGGTTGTTTACTTGATAACGAGTTGCACATAAATGTCAACATTTTGCTAATTATAACTAGTCATCAGCATAATAATAGAAATATCTGTTAATCAACTGGAAGCATTATAATGCACCGTGCCTTTTTCAATTGTTTACATACTTCGAAAAATGCTCTTTATTTACATTTGAGTAGAGTGTCTCCTAAACGACTTTAACGAATATTTCTCATTTACTTTTCACGGGATAACATGTCATTCTCCTTTTGTGAAAGTTTCAAATGAGATTTTGCAGTACACTCTATCTACATCTTCTTAATTATTTTACTCTCAGTAATTTGTCCCTAGTCTGGGTGTCTGTTCTTTTTTCGCAGTGCTTGTTTAAAAATAATATTTTATTTTCACAGTTTCACCGACTGTAAGTTTTTACACGCAGGTTCTGCCTCGCTTTTATATCGCGAGAGTCTTGCCTTCTAACTGCTTGTTAATGAGCAAAAGTTCAAGTCCCACAGACTCTCACGATGTTTGCCCTATACTCTTTCTCCTGCTGTTTCTTTTTCATTTCTGCACGCTCCCCTCTTCTGTAGATATAGTCTTTATGTCGCTTTCTTCTGCAGATACAGCGAGTGGTTCCGTTGCTGCTGTTTTATAGACTGGTCGTTAGCCCTCCCGCGAACTGGCGCGCTCCGTCCCCCTCCGTCCCCGCTTCCCCTTCCCGCGCCGCACTCCTGCTCCGCTCCCCGCCCACCGTCCACCTCCCTCCTTCCTCATCCGCTCCCTCTCCGCCCGCCCCCCGTTTCCCGCCCCAGCCCTCTTCATTCCTCGCGATCCCCGCGCCGCCCCACCCCTTCTTTTCCGCTCACCCCCGCCCCGCCCGCCTCCCTGCGCACCTCCCCTCGGCCAACGCACCAGTCGGCCCCTCCTTCCCCTCCCCTCCCTCCCTGCCCCGCCCCGCTCCCTCCATGCTCCGCCTCTGCCCTGCCCTCCTGGCACGCCCCTCTCCCCACACCCAGCCCCTCCCTTCCCTGACCGCCCTCTCCCTTCTCAGCCACGCCTCTCCTCTCCCGCCTCGCTCCTGTTGCTCTCGCGCTGCCTTCCGCTGCACGCCTCTTACTTCCTCCTCCCGCCCCCCTACCAGGGCGCGCCTTCGCCTTCCTTCCCGCCGCGCCTCGGCGCCTCCGCCCACCGTATTAATTATTTCTTAATGTGTTTTCTAAATTGTGCTGCATTCACGTAGACGTGTATATATAATACACGTTTCCCCCCTCAGCCTCCTGCTCTCTTCGTCTTTCCACTCTCTTCTCCCTCCTTCCTCCTCCTTCCTCTCCTTCCACCACTTTCTCCTTTTCATTCATCACCTAGGCGGGTGTGGGACGTGAAATATATTTAATTTCCTGTTCCCATTATATTCGTTGGTCGCAACAAAAGCGGGCGCAGCGCTGTCGCCCAGCTTCGGCCAGACGCAGAGCGGGGGGGTGGTGTTGTGGTTGGTGGCGGGAGAGGGAGGGGGAGGGGGGAGAAGGTTCTCCGTGGCGATTGCTCGCGGCACCGTCCGCCCCCCCGCCGCCCCCTCCCCGCCGCCGGCGCATTGCGGGTTTGCGGATTCGCCTCGCGTTTCCGCGCCCCGCGTTTCCAGCACCCCGTTCACGCCGACCTCGAGCGTCCGGCCCGCGCGCTGCTGCACCCGTCGCCCCGCCGACTGTGAAGAGCCGCGGCTTGGTGGCGGCGGAGCGGGTTGCGGCGCTGCTAGATGTGAGGAGCAGGCGGCAACAGCGTCAGGACGATGCATGACCGGGTGGGGCGAGGAAGGATTGCTGTAACAGAACGGATTGGAGAGATGAAGGTTGGACGGTGCCCTTCTGGAGGGTCGGGGTTTGGAACGGGGCGGCTGCATACTTATCTAGGCGGAGGAGGGCCATGTGGCGGGCAGGCTGCTCTGATCGGAGCGAGAGTGAGCTGTGTGGGTTGAGGCGGCGGGCGAGGTAGGGTAGGGTAGGGTGGGTGAGGTCTTATTGAGTAGAGTGAGTGCGGCGATGTAGGATTCCCGGAACGGGGGGGGGCGTGGCGGGATGAGGCTGTTCTTGGAGGGCGGGCGATGTCGGATGGCGGGGCTGTCTTCGGTTGGAGCTCGAGTGGTGGGATGGCGGGAGGTGGGTGAGTCGTTTCTTGGCGGGAACACGGGTGATGTAGGGTGGGGGGGGGGGCGATGCGGTGCGTGGTTATTCTCAGCTGGTTGGGTGTTATGTAGGTGGGCGAGGAGGGTGGGGTGGCGCGGAAGCGAGGGTTGTTCTGGGCGGGTGGGGAGATGTAGGTGGGTAGGCAGCGGGGTGGAGCAGAGCAAAGAGAGTTGTTCTGGTTGGGAGGCGATGAAGTGGTGAGGCGGGGCGGTGGGGATTGAGTGAGTTTTGTTCTGGGCGATGTAGGGTGGGCGAGTTGGGGCGGGGTGGTGCGGAGCGGTGCGAGTTGTTCTGGACGGGTGGCGCGAGGTGCGGTGGGGCGGAGGTAAGCGAGGTTGATCTGGGTGGGGGGGCGATGTAGAGTGGGCGAGACGAGGCAGGGAGGGGGGAGCGAGCGTGGTTGTTCTGGGCGCGGCGGGGGCCAAGTAGGGTGGGCGCATCTGCGGTGGGCGGAGTGGTGCGGGGTGGAGCATCTCGAGGCGGAGCGGGGCGGAGCGAGGCGGTGCGGGGGCGGCGAAATTGCGTCGCCGGCAGGTGGTCGCGGCGCCGAGGAGCGCGTCGCATAATAAAAGGGGCGTCCGGCGGAGGGCGCGGGCGGCGGCTGCGATGACGGGGCGCGCTGCGTCGCGGACGCCGACGTTAGCGGAGCAGCCGACGAATGGCTGCGAGCGCGGAGGCGACCTTTCAGAACACACGCCGCTCTCTTTCGCACCGCAAGACACTGGCGGATCCTGGTGGGGAGGGGGGGACATGGACGCCGTGCCTCCTCCCCCTACCACCACCACAAGGCCTAGAGACAAACGTTTTTAGCTTCTTTTTGCTGTTGGCATATGTACGACCATATTAATTCAAATTTGGCAGCCTCAACATTTGCCAAAATTTATTTAAATATTTATGTTAGTATTACGTAAGTATTGAAAAATAATATTGCATAGCATCATATATACAGTATAAAATATACAATAAAATTGCAAATATGTTTATTGTTGAACAAAAGTCTATAATCTTTCTCCTTCTCAAATGATTGGCTGGATCTGCTTCTAACCAAAAGCCCATGCTTTAAGACGCACTTGCAGAACTCATCGTTGCCAGTTCCCCACGATTGTAACGTAACCCTGAGGTCGCATGTAGCAGGTTACTTTCAATTGTTTTCAATGTTATTTTTTTAAGAAGTGAATTTTCTACTATGTTGGAATCACAGATTTCATACGAGAATTAAGGCACACATTAAATAATATTCATGAATTTAAAAGAATAAGGCAAGAGAGAGATTTATTCTTCAGACGGATCAAAATCTCTACATTAATTTTTTTTCGGGAATTCAAAATGTATTACAATGGCTGGAATGAAAGATGTTATCGAAAGTTAGATGTACTAATCAGGGATCATGTGAGAGAGAGGTTTTCAGTTTAATTACTTGTCCTTCCACTATCTAGAATACACGGTTATAATAGACAGGTAAAGGAGTGGGTTATGTAACCTCAAATGAAACTAATTTTATTTACATTTCCGCCCCGCTCCTGCCCATTCCGCCCTCTCTCCGATGCTGCTTCTTGTCCTATCATGACTTGCATTACAACGCCATGCGTTGCGGTTTACATACCGTTCGTATTTAATTATATAGTTTACACGAAATAATTTTTTTTTTTTACTGATGCTTTACTCATTCGTCTGTATATGATACTGTCTGATAACCTGGAGTTACCCGATTTTTAGAGAACTTTTTCGTTACTTCATGATAATCACATTTGACTTTCAAAAATTAATATTTGGTTCTTAATGAACCTCTATATATCCCCAGTATATATCACGTGAATTCAGAACACGCATCAAATACTGTCTTTCTATAAGTCTTTCTCAGGTTTATGGTTACTGACATAAAAGTTAATCTTTTGTTGCTCCGTGTTAACTGTAAATTAATCGTAACTGTAAATTAATAACATTTAAATCATTAACTGAAAATTCATGAAATGAATAGAATAATCAATACAATTTCCAGATAAAATGAAATTAGTGAAATCTCAATGTAAATTTCAACATATCCGTTTTCCTCAAAAATAGTGATTCAGATCGAAGACAATACTATATTAACACGGCGAAAGTAAAATAGCTTAATTCGTGATTAAGAGATCTGGATTGAAGTACATTTCTAAGAAGTAGCCAGGAAAAATAAATGAGTTGCCGAAATTCATAGATAAATCATGACAGGAGAATGCTAAACATTGTTAGGGGACAGGGCAGGAAGATGTTCCAATGTTATTGTGCGTTGTTGTTGTGACATTTAAGCAAGATAAAGATTAGTCATTCATGTTAAAAGACGTACAAGAAGCTTTTAATTACATTTTCGTAAACGGATATGTCATAATCACGTTTCGTGGCTTTTTAAAACCAAAAATTTCTAAATTATCTCTGATATCTTCAAGGTTTTCATTTAAGTGTCTCGTTTGAAACGGAAGTAGATGTCTTATGTACCACTTCTAGGCAACATGGTCTGTTAGTATCTGTTGAGAAGATACACATCAATCAATTGTGATATCTTCGTAGATTAGTATTCCCTATCCATGTTTTTCTTTTGCGATAATTTGACACGCCCCCTCCCTTTGTCTACATTTAGAAAACAAGAGTCATTCGGCAATTGTGCGGTTCAGTTACATTTTCTCAGAATACGAACCGATTCCTTGATTTCTTAAGATTTCTAAGGACCCAAGGTCTCGAACCAGTTACAACTACTGCCCCTAAGAACGAGAATACTATGGGATTCTTCGAGTTCAACAAATTCTGAAGTTTCACAAAGAGAATGTTCACGCCACTTATGTTAGCGTGTTTCCATTCATCTTGATTGTAAACAGTTAGCAGCTAGATTTTGCTATTTTGCCGCATTGATCAGGGTTTCTCATACTAGAGTAACATTTGGTCAGAGATTTTACCGTATTTGAGAACACCTCAAGGATTGAGTGCTTATGACGTATCAAATTGGCAAATTCGGTTCAAATTTGTTGCACTGTGTATTTTGTGCATGCTTCGAGCAGTGTAACAAATTAAGTATATGCATATTTAACAGATTTTTTAAAGACTTGTACATCTGGACTGTGGGTTTTTTTAAACCTTCAAATTGATTCTCTGGGGAAGACTTTTGTGCTTTTGACATCAAAAATCAAATATTGTATTGTTATGCGCAAAACCTTTGAGAAACGGTGAGTGTAAAGTTAATTATGTGTTCTTGTTATACAGACCGCGCCACTTTAATATCCGTGCTTTATGTGGAACTGTATTCAACAGAAAATAGTTCGATGTATAACTTTGTAGCTCTATGGTTGCAGGGATTATAACACAAATATAAAAGGAAACTACTGTTCATTTACTTCGCTTTTTCATTAGAATAAAAACAAAAAGGACTTAGCTCTTACGAGCTGGTATTCATCAACCTTCTAATTTCTCCCTAGGGCGCAAAATAACTGCAGAACGCGGCCAAATGGCTGACTACTCCCACTTACACGCAAACGCGAAATAAGCAATTAACAAAACAGAAAAACGTAACTTGGTCGTAATTAACTCTAATGACGACAAACACCACAGAAATGCACTAAGAAAGAGGTGGCTTAAGGCATTCAAATGATGTCACCAGGAGGTGACCCGAAATCTCTTGGTTTGAATCCTAGAAGACGGGGAACTTATCAGTTAGGTCGAATTCAGTCGCTAGAACGAGGAGAATTCTAGCAGCAGGCTGTTCTGATCCGTAGTTTTCCGTGGTTTCTCCGATGAATGTCAGGCGAATGCCGGAGCAGTACTCTAACAAACGAGCCACGGGCCGCGCGCGATCTTTCCTTTCGATCCCTTACCCTAACCTCATCCCTTACACGCATTTACACTTACATGCACTACACTAAACATGCCGGGAGACCGATCGGGAGATTAGTGCTTGTCTTGGATGATTGCTAGATTGGGAGATACCTGGTTGGAGATAACCCTGCTAGCCGACGGTAGGTCTCGCCATTCAGCGAGGGAAAATCGCCGCCACCTAATGAGGAAACACATGCACTACACTTACGGGTATAATGACCTTAGCAGTTGATGCGCTCGGCAAAACTAACAATCAAGCCCTAGAAGACGCGCGCGTTTCGGTGGGGCTGTTATAAATGAACCCGCTTAGCTGCGCCTATCTCCGCTCCGCGTCGGTGCCGCGCCGTCATTTGCTTTGACTTCATCGCCCGGAGACGCAACGCGCGCAGCGCCGCGCGGAGAAAGAATTTGTACGAGGAGGCGGCGCCGGCGGTTTGGGTGCCAGCGCGCTCCTCGATTTATGGTCATTAGAAACAGACGGAGCCCGCGGAAACGCGACTTCCAACTAAGGGGCTCCTGAAAAAGCGAGCCCTATTTTCCTCCCTCGAGGAAGACGTGGTGGCCGGGCGCGCAGGCCTGGCGTGGGCCGGCTGCTGCTGCTGCGGCGGCGCATGCG
>BOPP01000060.1:2372287-2386243 GCA_017312745.1 Gryllus bimaculatus
GGGGGGGCTCCAAAGAAATGCAGCATCAGGGAGAATAATAATCTGGAAATTCACATTTGAAGTGTAGAATTACGCCCACTTCATTTGCAGCTTAGCTTTAAAAAAATATTTGAGATATTTGTTGCGTAATCTTGGATTTGCTTAAATTTTTTCGTTGCTTTATGCAAGATATTTTTTTTCTGAAATTACGGTATTTCATTAACTCTTCTTGGAGTTCGCAAAAGCACAGCCTGGGTAAAACTTCTTTTGTACTCCCTCCTGATTCGAAAGAGGGAGTCGCATTGACGCACATGACTTATTTAAGAAAATCCCACACACGTCCATTGCCTTTAGATTCCGGGGTTTGGCCATTGCTCTAAATACGAAAATTGACGTAGCCTTGCTGTCAGTAACCAATCCTCTCTAATGATTTCATTTGCTCATGATAAGATTTTGTTATTAAATATTTTGAACAAATAGGGGCAATTGAACTCAGCTTCGAAAGCCAGAGACTCATTCCAAGAACAATTCCGGAAAATTCCCAACATATTATTATCGAACCTACTCTTTGCCACAATCATTTTTACCTCTCGTCAGTGTTAAAATGTCTCATAATTATTAAATAATAATATTAATATTAATAATAATTATTATTAATATTATTATTTTTTATTATTATTATTATTATTATTATTATTATTATTAGTAGTAGTAGTAGTAGTAGTAGTAGTAGTAGTAGTAGTAGTAGTAGTAGTAGTAGTAGTAGTAGTACCCGTTAAATGATAATACATACCATACATTGTGACGGAATACAACGGCCGCAACGTAACAGCATATTCAAGTTCGATCCCGTTCATGGTTCAAGCCCGATCGACGCCGTGGAACTTTAAGGGCGAAAAAATATTTCGTACGCCTTCCTTCGGAGGGGAAGTAAAGCCGGCTGTCCCATGTTAGTATATTTACTTGCATGTAAAAGATCCTCAAGCCTAAATGACGCCTCTGAGCTAAATTCAAATCGCCTGTTTCTCGCCCAAGAAATACCTCCTTTCTTTGCTAGTTGCTGAAAGGAGCGTAGACAGAAGAGCGGGCCTGATGGCCCGAGTCTCGCCACGTAAAATAAGGCATCAATTCAATATCTCCAGTGATTTGGCCATCTGAGTTGTTGAACCATTATTACTGGATGCTTGCGTGTACCTTAGCCCGAAAATCTTACCCAAAACAACATCGATGGATACAATCAGTGATTAAACAAGAGACGTAAACCCTAAATAGGGTTGAAACATACGTTGACAAGTTTATGAAGTACTTTGAAGGAATATAATGAATGAAATATAAGAAAAAAAGGAGTTTTAAATAAAGAAAAGCAGACTTTAATCAGGGAACATTTTCGGAAGGCATTTACTAAATGCGAAAACTCAATGACATATCTGAGAGATTTGCATCTAAGAAATCCTACTTTTGGCGGTTTTTGAAATGCAGTCTCTAGAGCCACAACGGCGTATCCTATATTCTGCAAATGTTTGTGTGTCGAATCAAAGCAAGGTCCTTAACTAAAAAAGTCGACCACAAACATTCAAAGAGCCCAAGTCCTCCAAGTGGCAAAATCCATCACACAAAGAGGAGCCCTCGGAATCGAGCACCGACCTCGCATAATCCGCAGTCTCGAGCGCCTCGCGTCCCCCGCTCGCTGCGTGCGGCGGGGAGGGGCGCCTCCACTTGGGGGGCTGTTATTTATGCCCCTGCCCTCTTCACCAACGCTGACGGTGGCCGCGGCGACGGCAACGCCGATAATGATGGCGCTGGTTGTGGCGGGGACAGCATTAAAGACGGCGTGGCGATGGCCGGGAAGCAGTGGTGAGGAGGGCAAACGGCCGGAGTAGATGGGGAGGCTGCAGCATCATGTGGCGCATGTTGACTACAGTGTAGCACGGGGCTGCACGATGGTGACGGTTTGCAGAAGCGATGTGCCGGAATCGGGGAAATGTGACGGCGGGGTTGGCGATGGTAGTGGCGGCGGTGGCGGCTGCAAGCAGCGATGTGGCGGCGGCGGTGGGGGACGGGGGCTGACGATGTCGTGGCGGCAGAAGGTGGGCGTGGTTGGTTGGCAATGGCGACGGCGGTGTGGTGGGCATGGAGGGGGATGGCGTTTGGGTCGGTGTTCGCGGAAGTGGCAATATGGCAGCGCAGGTGGCGATGACGGTAAGCCGGGTGCAATGAAACGCCACTAGCGGCGGCAGCGGTTTATGTTGGTGGCAGTAATGCCCGGTGGCGGTGGGTTGTGGCGGTAGCGGCGGCGGGCATCGGAGGTGGAGCCATGCTGGCGGGCGGCGGTGACGGCGTGCGCGGGCAGGCGGTGGCGGGCAGTCGTGCGATTGCGGTGGTGGAGGGTTGGGCAGTGGGGGAGGGGATGTGCGTCACTTGAGGCGGCATCGGCAACGTTGGCAGAAGCGGCTATATGGCGCAGTGGTAGTGCGGTCCGCGCGGGGTGGCGACAGCAATGGCCGCAAGGTGGTGCCGGAGGTGGCAGCCTGGCCGGCGGGTTGGCGTGGTGGTAGCGTGGGGCCGGTGACGGGGGAGGTGTCGAGTTGCGGTGGTGGAAGGGTTGGGCAGTGGTGGGAGGCGAAGGTGGCGTCCCTTGAGGCAGCATCGCGAACGTTGGCAGCGGTTATGTGGCGCGCAGTGGTGTGCCGGTCGCGGCGGGGGTGCCCGCGCAGCGGTGGCGACAGCAATGCGACGGGGTGGTGCCGGACGTGGCAGCCGTGGGGCGGGTGGCGGTTGGGGTAGGGCGGTGGGCGGTGGCGGGAGTGTGGTGACGATTGCGCGTGTGGAAGGGTTGCGGACAGTGGTGGAGGCGGAGTGACGTCATTGAGGCAGCATCGGCGAACGTTGCAGCGGCTATGTGGCGGCAGTTGTGGTGCGGTCGCGGCGGGGTGCCGGCAAGCGGTTGGCGACAGCCAATGGCGACGGTGGTGGCCGAGATGGCAGGCCGTGGCGGCGCGGGGTGGCGGTGGTGGTAGCGGTGGGGCCGGTGGCGGGAGGTGTGGCGATTGCGGAAGGGATTGGACAGTGGTGGAGCGGGACGGTGACGTCACTTGAGGCAGCATCGCCGGACGTTGGCAGCGGCTTGATGTGGGCCATGTGGTGGTGCGGGTCGCGGCGGGGGGTGCCGGCAAGCGGTGGCGGACAGCAATGGCGACGGTGGTGCCGGAGATGCGCAGCCGTGGCGGGCGGGGTGGCGGTGGTGGTAGCGGGGGCCGGTGGCGGGCAGGTGTCGGCGACTTTTGCGGAAGATTGGACAGTTGGTGGAGGCGGAGGTGCCGTCACTTGAGCGGCATCGGCGACGTGCAGCGGCTATGTGGCGGCAGTGGTGTGCATTTCGCGGCGGGGGTGGCGGCAGCGGTGCGCGCAGCCGTGCAGTGGCAACGTTTACGGGGGGTGGCGCGGGTGGCAGCCGTGGCGGCGGGGCGGCGGCGGTGGCAGCGGCTGCGGTGGTGCAGCCATGGTGGCGTGGTTGAGAGCGGCAGGGCGCAGGCGCGCCCAAACAGGAAGGGGGCGTGGCGGAGTCACTTTGTGGTGGCATCCCGCGACGTTTGGCGTGGCTATATGTGGCGGGCAGCGGTGGCCGGCAGTGCGTGTGGCAACGTCAACTGTGGCGCCGGGGGTGGCAGCTGTGGCGGCGGCGCGGCGTGGTGGCAGCGGGTGGGGGCGGTGCGGAGCGTAGGGTGACATCGGCGAACGTTGGCGGTCAGTCGTGGTGGCGGGTTGGCGAGAGCGAAGGGCGAGGCGCCAAGCTGGGGCGTGGCGGAGGTGAGGGGGCGCCACAGCGGTGGGATATTGCCCCGAGAGCGATTTACTATTTAGTAATCGGGGAGTCTTAATCTGGGGAAGTCCTCGGGCGAGTGAGGAGGCGGACACGGCCTGCATGCGTTCCGAGGACTCGGCTGAGGGCGTTGAGGAGGGGGCCTGGCGACGAGGGCAGGCGACAGAGGAAGCAGGGGAGCTACAAATTGACGCAAGTAGATGAAATTGTCGATCGCGGTGGCAGTCGAGGTGGATGAGGTGAAAAGATCTTAAATCCCTCTGCTCCAAGGTTTGAATGGATTGAAGTTCTCATAAAGGACTCATGTATAGAAATATATGTGTGTAAATCTAAACTGACAACTTCTGGCTAACAAATCGAGATGTTTCATTAATTTTGCCAGAGTTTTTACTTTGAAATGTTTTTTTAAATAATGCAATGTTATAATTGTTCTGGTTTTGTAACTATCTCTATCGGCGAATTTCAGAAGTTGATACTATTATCGATTGATATTTTAAGCAATAAAATCTATTTCAGAAATGGATAGTCGTGGAGATGGTTTATCGACTATAAAATTCTTTTGAAAGAGTCACCTCTATTCAAATGATTGCATATTTATAACACTCGTGATCGCGAATGTCTTTTGCGTCTCGTAGGTACGATGATTTGCAGTGCTATTGTACGGAATATACTTTAGTGCAATGCTTTCAAAAGAAATAACAAATTTGTATAAAAATAATTATTCCAAATAAGAAGTACATTTAGAACGTTTTTGCAGATATCTTAAAGAAATACGATAGGATTTCATGGAATTATCGTTCGCATCTGTTGGATGTCCGATGTTAATCTAATCTCTTATCTCCAATGGCTTTTTTCAAGTAATATAGTTATGTCAGTTATATCCAGTAAACAGTAGCGGAAAACGTTTTGCGTTATATGAATTCAAAATTCAGTAATTAACTCCCGCCAATCTCACTTCGCCCATTCTTATCCCCATGACGCTATTTTTTCCTGCCCACTGCTTTTCCCTCCCCTTTCCCCTCCTCGCACATTCTCCTCCGCGCCCGTCACTCCTGCCCGACGTTAGTCGCAGTTTAGTGCAGGGGGAAGCCGCGCCGGCCTCGTGCCGGAGCCGGCGTGAAGCCCGGCGTCGCGCCCAGGGCCTCGTTTGCAGCGGCGCCGCTGGAGAGGCTCGCGGGGCCGGGCAAGCCGGCCGCAGGTGGACGGCGCCGGCCACGAAGCAGCAGCGCAGCAAGCGCTCGAAGTGAGACGGATGGGCGGCGGACGGCCCGCCACGGCGCCCGCTGCCACTGCGTGGGTTGGCTGCTATCGCCTGTAACGCGCGTCCGTTGACTCAAATGCCCGTCCGCCCTGCCGCCATCCACCTTTCCCCGCCATTCCTGTTTTCCTCATTCCCGCTCAACCTCTCTATATATCTATCCTTTTGTTGTCTCGCTTTCTGCTCATCAGCGTCCTCTCGTGCATCGGCCTCCTTAGCCTCCCTCCTCCATTCTCTTATGGATCCAGTTTTCCCCCATCCCATGTATTCCTTGCGCACAAGCCTTCCCACTATCTCGACTCTTCTCCGCTCAGGTTTCTCGCCTCCTCCCTTGATTAAAAAACATCCCGAACATCTGGGATCCCTCCCCGCCAAGCCTCAACTGTGCCCAGCCACCTCCGCTCAGCTTCCTCCTCGCTCAACCTCACACAACCATTCTCAACCGCCCATTCTCCTCCCCCACCCAGTCGTCCTCCCCCACCCAGTTCTCCTCCCCAACCCAGTCTCCTCCCCACCCAGTCTCCTCCCCACCCAGTCTCTCCCTCGCTCATTCTCTTCTTCGCGCACCATTCCACCCTGCGCCGATTCACCTCCCCGCCCATTCTCTCCCCCAGCCCATTCTCCTCCACCAATTCTGTTTCCCCGATCCATTCTCCTCCCGGGCCCATCCTTTCTCCCGCCCATTCTTCTTCCGCCCATTCTTCTCCCAGCCCTTTTCTCCCCGCCATTTTCTCTCACCCGCGCACACTCTCTCCTTGCCCACTCTTTCCCTCCGCCCATTCTAATGCCACGGCATATTCGTCTCCTCGCCCATTCTCCTCCCCGCCCATTCTCCTCCCCGCCCATTATCCTCGCCGCCCATTTTCCTGCCCATCCAACTTTCCACCTGTCGGTCCAACCAGTCCTGATGCTCCCATCTCACCTCTTCACCTGCCGCCACCAGTCCCAGACACCATCTCCAGCGCCTCCCAAGCCCCCACATGCCGCCCCGGCCGGGCGGCCGCTGTCACCGCCGCCCTTACCGCCAGCCGCCGCGCCGCGTCGCACGAAGTTACGGCGGGGACGTGGACGAGGTGGATAATTGGGGCCCCGCATTGTAGTTAGCGACCGCCCGAGAGCAGTCCGGCTGGGCGGGCGGCGGCGGCCGCGGCATTCGACGTCACAGGGGGGCGCGGGGAAGGGCCGGGGGGGGGGCGCCTCGAGGGCGCATTTCGCGATCGCTTTTGTCACAGTGGTTTATTCCTGGCGCCGGGGTGACATGGCGGCGGTTGATCATCCGCGTTGCTAACTCAAACGGTTCCGCTCGCTGGAACACGAATTACATTGCCGCGAGTCGCCACGATGAGTGGCGGACGGGGGGTGGTGGTGGGGGTGGGAATCTGTCAGGGGGCGTGGGTCAAAAGAAATGCACTTCCTTAGAGAGACATTTCGGAAATTCACATTTGAAGTTATAGAATTAAGGCCACTCATTGCAGCTTAGGTTAAAAAATATTTTGAATATTTGTTGCGTAATGTGGAACTGAGAAGATTTTTCGTTGGCTTTTTGCAAAGATATTTTTAACGGGAAATTACGCGATGATCAGACAAGAAGCGTTGGTTACTCGTTCATAAAGTGACACGCTTTTAGCTTTGAGTGTTTAATCGATTCCGGACGTGTCACGCCACTTAAAGTTACTTAGTCGCGAAGTGTAGTGGGCACGTTTTTAATTGCGCGGATTTCCCCCCACGTTTTGTAAGCGTTGATTTCCCCCGCTGGATGGCGGGATCCAATTGCCTAATTTGACCTGTCCGGCGGGCCGAATTTCCCTCAAAATCTCCCACCAGCGCTAACTGACAGCGGGGCTCTCATGAGCGGGCGCCAATCTCTAATCACCTGAAGTGGTCCCTCCGGCATTGTGGCTTAAGTGTAGAGCGTGGTGAGAGTGTAAGTAAGGGTGAGGACAAGAAGTGGAAGGGAAAGACCGGGTGCGGTGACCGTGATCCGGTTCTTAGGACACTGCGCTGCTGGTTTCGCACTCGTTGTCACAGTGTTATTCCTGCACGCGGGTGACGTGGCGGCGGTTGATCATCCCGCCGTGCTACATCAAAGGTTCCGCTCGCTGGAACACGAATTCACTCGCCGCGGTACTCGCGCGATGAGTGGCGGACGTAGGAGTAGGGGTGGGATTTTTCAGGGGAGAGTTCTCCAAAGAAAAGTTGCAGCATCTGGGAGAAAAATAATCTGTAAATATTCACATTTGAAGTGTAGAATTCGGCCAAACATTCATTTTGCAGGCTTGGTTTAAAAAACAGTGATATTTGTGCGTAATGTTGAACTGACCACGCTTTTTTAGTTTTGACTTGATTAGTGAATTCCGGACGGCTTAAACTTGCTAAGATATTAGTCCGCGTGTGGTGCACGTTTTATTGCGGACATGGGCGGTGATTTCCCCCCCCGCTATGGTGGCGGCATCCGCTGCCGACCTACCGTCGGCGGGTCGAAATTTCCCAAACAGGTATCTCCCACCAGCGGGGCTCCATCATCTCTAATCTCATGGGAATGAAGCAGCGGGGACAATCTCTATAAATCTCGGCTATCCGGGATGACTCCGCGTCGTTGGCTGGATTGCCGGACGATTCGCCTGACAATGTCGCAGGCTTTCCTCCTAGGGCAGTGACCAGGGCATGTTCGGTCAGCTGCCCTGAGGAAGCCTGCGACAATGTCAGCCAACGACGCAAAGTGCTCCGGATCAGCCGGGAATTATGGATTCGAGCCGCGGAAGCTACGTGTACATCGGGTCAACCTCTAATCGTCCGAGTAGTCTCACAAGGCATGTGTGCCTAGTGTAGAGTGGCTTGAGTGTGTAAAGGAGTGAGGAACGGAAGGGGAAGGAACATACCCGTCGGGAAAGAAATGCATCATCTGGGAGAAAATATAATATGGAATATTCACATTTTGAGAGTGTAGAATTGGGCCAACCATTTGCAGCTTAGATTTTCTTTTAAATTTTAATTGTTGGTATTTCCTTGCGTATTTGTTGAATTTGCAGAAGATTTTTGTCATGACTTTTTGGCAAAGTGTTTATTACATTTTTAAGTATTCTTGTCTTGAGTGGTAAAATGTGCATTGGAGAGGAATAAAGGTTTAATCACCATCTTCTCTGCAAATCCTTTTACGATTTACGAATATCGTTTTCAAAAAATAAGTTGTTCGTATCATGAAGATACTCATTTTAGAATACGATCCATTAAAACTCTTCTGGGTTCCGCGATAGCAACAGCCTGGCGGTAAACTTCTCTTTAACTCTTTTCCTCATTCGAAAGAGGGGGGAATCCCATTGACGCGCATGAGTTATTAAAGAAAATCCGCACACGCATTCGTTGCCTTATATTCGGGTTTGGCCATTGCTCACAGTCTAAAATACGAAAATTGACGTAAACCTTGCTGTCAGTGACCTAATAATCCTCTTATAATTTCTTTTGCTTTGATAAGAATTTTGTTTATTAACAATAGAGCAATTTAACTCAGCGCTTCGAAAGCCAGAGACACATTCCAAGAAACATATCCAAAAAAATCCCTAACAATGATTATCGAACCTACTCTTTGCCACATTTCATTTTTACTCTATGAAGTGTATAGAAGCGGTAGGTAATCAGCCACCATTAGTCAGGGCACGAATGCGTTGTCTAGATAAAATTATTTTTTTTTATTAACCCGTTGAAATTTGATGTGCATACGATACATTTTTATAGAATTGCCGCAACTTAACAGCGATTCTTTTATAGAATATCATATCCTATATAGTTTTTTTTCTTTACACAGCGTTTTTTTTAAATCCTGGAAAGCTGAATGCTCTTTTATGTTTGATCTGTTAGAACTTTGCTTAACTTCCAGCAAAACCTATTCAAAGTTGCAATGGAAATGACAAAACTTATTCAATATGTGAAGAAAACAAGTTGTTATTAATTCTGCAAGTACATCCATCCATTCACTGGCTTAATATGCAGTGAGGGTACAGACTTGGACGAGCCGTGACATCTACCTACGAGACGTTACTGGCCGGGAGACTTTCGTCGACGTATGAAAGCGGGGATGAGTATTGCACAAGGCACGTCTCCACTGTTTAAGTATTTTTTATAGTAACATATCTGTGCCTATACTATTTTTATTTTAACGGTCAAAAACATACAATACTTATTCAGTTTTTCACCGAACCCAATATTTTACCCACTAAAGACATGGTAGCGGAAAATTGTAACGCCAGTTGGTATTTTCATTCTTCTGTTAATTCAATTTAATTTAAATATACATACTTCATTGACAGGGGAATATATTGATGTTCAGAAGTAAAATGTTTAAAAACTTCTTCAAAAAGTTTATACAACGAAGTTACACAAGTGAACTTTAGCCCCAGATTGGTAGGCTACTCCTCACGCACAGGTGGATCCGCAGGTCATGTTTGTAACGCAATCAAGGAGATTTCATGCATGCTGTCGATCCATGTCCCATTATGAGAGGGATAGTCAAGGCAAATATTCACATATGTTAAGTTCCCACTATGTGGTAAAATGTCCAAAAGTGATCAATTGCCGATCCCTCTACATGACCGTTGGAAGGTTTGAAACATTTATTTGAAACGTTCTGTTATGGAAATGGTGGTAAATTTGTGTTAAACAAGTTTCTACGCGAGCGTATCCACTGGCGGCGATTTGGTGACCGGGTTGGCGTATGGCGTATGCGACGCGTATCTGACGATTATCCGAGTTGGGGGCGGGTTCAATAACCGCGATCGGAGCGTGGAGGTTTAAGGGCGAAAAAATTCCTTCGTACGCCTTCCTTCGGAGGAAATAATAGCCGGTTTTACCCATGTTAGTAGATTTTACTTGCATGTAAAAGATCCCTCAAGAATATGACGGCCTCTGAGCTAAATTCAAATCGTATGTTTCGTCGGCCAAAAAACCCTCCGCTAGTGGATGAACGGAGCGTTAGCGACATTTTGCGTGGTCAGAACAGAAGAGCGGGACTTGACTGGGCCGAGTCTCGCCACGTAAAATAAGGTATTCAATTCAATTTAATCAATTCAATATCGATCAATATCTCCGGGATTCCGTCATCTGAGTTGTTGAACATATGACTGATTGCTTGCGCTCGTACTAAGAAAATCTACCCCAAAACAACATCATTGGTACATCAGTATTAAACAAGAGACGTAAACCCTGAATAGGGTGGAAACAGTTGTTGACAAGTTTTATGAAGTACTTTGAAAGGAATTATAAAAAAATTGAAATATAAGAAGAAGAGGTTCTAAAATAAAAAAATCAGGTTTTAAGCAGGAAACATTCTCGAAAAAGGCATTTACTGACTGCGTTAACCTCAATGACTATGTGGGTTTTTGAGTTTAAAGAAAATAACTGATGTTTAGTGATTTTTGAAAACACAGCTCTAGAAGCCCACTACCGCAGATACTATATTCTGAAAATGTTTGTATGTCGAAATCAAAGCAAGGTCCTTAACTAAAAAAGTCTACCCACAAACATTCAAAGCCAAGTACTTCCAAGTGGAAATCATCACACCAAAGAGGAGCCTCGGGAATCGAGCACCGACCTCGCATAATCCGCAGTCTGGAGCGCCTCGCGTCCCCCGCTCGCTGCGTGCGGAGGGAGGGGCGCCGTCCACTTGCCGCTCGGAAGGCCTGGGCGGACTGTTATTTATGCGCCCTGCCTCTTCACCAACGCTGACGGTGGCGCGCGGCGACCGCAGACGCCGATAATGATGGCGCTGCGTTGGTGGTGGGGACAGCGTTTAAAGAGGCGTGGCGATGGGGAAGCGTGTGAGGAGGGCAAACGGCCGAGTAGATGGGGAGGCTGCCAGCAGTCCATGTGGCGTGTTTGACATACAGTGTAGCACGGGGCTGCAGATGGTGACGGTTTGCAGAAGCGATGTGCCGGAATCGGTGGAAATGGTGACCGGCGGGGTTGGCGATGGTAGTGGCGGCGTGGCGGCTGCAGCAGCGATGTGGCGGCGGCGGGGGGGACGGGGGCTGACGATGTCGGGCGGCAGAGTGGGTCGTGGTGGTGTGGCAATGCGACGGCGGTGTGGTGGGCATGAGGGGAGATGGCGTTTGCGGTCGGTTGTTCGCGGAAGTGGCAATATGGCAGCGCAGGTGGCGATGACGGTAAGGCCCGGTTGCAATGAAACGCCTAACTAGCGGCGGCAGCGGTTTATGTGGTGGCAGTAATGCCGGTGGCGGTGGGTTGTGGCGGTAGCGGCGGCGGCATCGGAGGTGGAGCCCAGCTGGCGGGCCGGCGGTGACGGCGTGGCGGGCAGGCGGTGGCGGCAGTCGTGGCGATTGCGGTGTGGAGGCGTTGGGGCAGTGGGGAGGGGATGTGGCGTCACTTGAGGCGGCATCGGGCAACGTTGGCAGCGGCTATATGGCGGCAGTGGTAGTGCGGTCGCGGGCGGGGTGGCGACAGCAATGGCCGCGGTGGTGCCGGAGGTGCAGCCTGGCCGGCGGGTTGGGGTGGTGGTAGCGTGCGGCCGGGACGGGGGAGGTGTGGATTGCGGTGGTGGAAGGGTTGGGCAGTGGTGGGAGGGAATGTGGCGTCCCTTGGAGGCAGCATCGCGAACGTTGGCAGCGGTATGTGGCGCGCAGTGGTGTGCCGGTCGCGGGGGGGTGCCCGCGCAGCGGTGGCGACAGCCAATGGCGACGGGGTGGTGCCGGAGATGGCAGCCGTGGCGCGCGGGTGGCGGTTGGGGTAGGGCGGTGGGCGGTGGCGGGAGGTTGACGATTGCGCGTGTGGAAGGGTTGCGGCAGTGGTGGAGGCGGAGTGACGTCACTTGAGCAGCTCGGCGACGTTCAGCGGCTATGTGGCGGCAGTGTGGTGCGGTCGCGGCGGGGTGCCGCAGCGGTTGGCGGAGCAGCCAATGGCGACGGTGGTGGCCGGAGATGGCAGGCCGCTGGCGGCCGGGGTGGCGGTGGTGGTAGCGGTGGGGCCGGTGGCGGGGGTGTGCGATTGCGGAAGGATTGGACAGTGGTGGAGGCGGACGGTGACGTCACTTGAGGCAGCATCGGCGAACGTTGGCCAGCGGCTTGATGTGGGCGGCAGTGGTGGTGCCGGGTTCGCGGCGGGGGTGTGCCGGCAAGCGGGTGCGGACAGCAATGCGACGGGTGGGTGCCGGAGATGGCAGCCGGTTGGCGGGCGGGGTGGCGGGTGGTGGTAGCGTGGGGCCGGGTGGCGGGAGGTGTCGGCGACTTGCGGAAGGATTGGACAGTGGTGGCAGGCGGAGGTGACCGTCACTTGAGCGGCATCGGCGACGTGCAGCGGCTATGTGGCGGCCAGTGGTGGTGCATTTCGCGCGGCGGGTGGCGGCAGCGGTGCGCGCAGCCGGCAGTGGCAACGTTTACGGGTGGCGCGGAGGTGGCAGCCGTGGCGGCGGGGCGCGGCGGTGGCAGCGGCTGCGGTGGTGGCTAGCCATGGTGGCGTGGTGAGAGCGCAGGGCGAGGCGCGCCCAACAGGAAGGGGCGTGGCGGAGTCACTTGGTCGGTGGCATCCCGGCGACGTTTGGCGTGGCTATGTGGCCGGCAGCGGTGGCGGCAGTGGCGTGTGGCAACGTCAAACTGTGGCGCCGGGGTGGCAGCTGTGGCGGCGGGCGGCGTGGTGGCAGCGGGTGGGGGCGGGCGGGAAGCCGTAGGGTGACATCGGCGAACGTTGGCGGCAGTCGTGGTGGCGCGGGGCGAGAGCGAAGGGCGAGGCGCCCAAGCTGGAGGGCGTGGCGGAGGTGAGGGGGCGCCACAGCGTTAGGGATATGCCCCGAGAGCGATTTACTATTTAGAATCGGGGATTCTTAATCTGGGGAAAGTCCTCGGGCGAGTGAAGAGGCGGAACACGGCTGCAAATGCGTTTCCGAGAGACTCGGCTGAGGGCGTTTGGGGAGGGGGCCTGGCGACGCAGGGCAGGCGACGAGGAAGCGGGGGAGCTACAAATTGACGCAAGTAGATGAAAATTGTCGATCGCGGTGGCATCGACGTGGGTGAGGTGGAAAAATTTTACAATCCCTCTGTTCTAAGTTTTTAATGGGATTGAAGTTCCCATAACGAACTCATGTATAAGAATATTATGTGAGTTCAATCTAAACTGGCAACTTCTGGCCAACACATTGAAATTTTCATTTAATTTGCGGGGAGTTTTTACTGTGAAGGGTTTAAAAAAATAATGAAATCTAAGAAGTTGGTCTGGTTTTTCTAGCTATCTCTATCGGCAAATTTAAGAAGCTGATACTATTATCGATTGATATTTTAAGCAATAAAATCTATATCAGAAAGGATAGTCGTGGAGACGGTTTAATCGACTATAAAATTCTTTTGAAAGATCTCCTCTATTTCAAATGATTGGCATATTATCAACACTCGTGATCGCGATGTCTTTTGCGTCTGGGTAGGTACGATGATTAGCAGTGCTATTGTCGAATATACTTTAGTGCAATGCTTTGAAACATATTTGTAACATATAACAAATTTGTATAAATATAATTATTCCAGATAAGAAGTCATTTAGACGTTTTTGCAGATAATGCTTAAAGAAAATACGAACAGGATTTCAGGAATTATCGTTCGCATCTTGTTGGATGTCCGATGTTTTAATCTGATTCTCTATCTCCATGCGCTTTTTTCAAGCATTATTAGTATGTGATCAGTTTATATCCAGTAAACAGCAGCGGAAACGTTTTGCGTTATATAATTCAAATCAGTAATTACATTTTTGAATATTATTTTCGATTTCGCCAATTCGGGACACAAAAATACCCGATCCAATGGATTTTTCGTGCCGGCCAGACTTGCATTTTTGTTTAAGTAATTTTAAGGACAAATGTTTTATCCAAATGTTCGTATAAAAAAATTCAAAGAAAAAAAATTTAATT
>BOPP01000060.1:2409197-2426711 GCA_017312745.1 Gryllus bimaculatus
GCCTTTGCTTACACTGCTAGTGCTGTACCGCCCCCGCTCTCGTCCTGGGCCTGTGTCTTCCGTTCCTCTGCTGTTCAAAATGCGCCGATCGTGGCATGTACTTGGCTGCTTCTACCATAACTCTGGCACTCACTCAGCTTTTTTTATTATAGCAACCTAATTTTTCTATCTTCTGCTTTTCTTCGCCATCTTTTAACACGTGGGTTTCTCAAATCTTCCTCCACTTTCTATCTTAATCTAGTACTTCCTCAATATTTTCATCTTAGTTTAGGCCTACTTCTTCCTCTCTTATCGACCATGCTTCCTACATATACATTTCTAACGGCTATTTCTTCTTTCGTTCGAATTAGGTGACCCTATCATTCCAGTATTTTCACCTTAATACATGTTACAATCTTCGGTGTTTTAAACAGTTCCTCCAATTCTACGTTTATTCAACTTCTCCAGATTTCATTTTCTCTGATCGCGGAAAATATTCTTCTTGGGATTTTTCTCTCCCATACAGCGTGTAGCTTGCTGCTCTCTTTTTTAGAGACATTGTTTCACTGCCATACAATTCCACTGGCTTCAGGGTGTACATCCGCATAATTTCACGTCTTAAGGTCTCTTATTATTTTACTTTCTTTCCATCTGTTCTCATTCTATAATGAACGACATTTGCTGTTACTCATTATTTTGTCTTTCTTCATCAGTGGATCTTTTCGACAGTACTACCATTACCTTTATTTCACTTGCCTTCACAATTACTCTTCTTATTCACCACATAAGCGCAACTATTATTTGACGGCTTTCAGTTTTTTTCGTGAATCTGCTGTTCAAAATTCCACCTTTGCAACTGTCCGCGCCAGAGCTACATTGAATATATATCTGCCTTATTATGTTTCTTTCTGTTTAGCTGATATATTTGTAACATTACGCCCGTCTGTTACAGTTACCTTTTGCATTGATTTCCTTCATCATTAATACTGCATTCAGTATCTGTATGTCAGGAAAACACATTCTGTAGTATCGCTGTTGCCTAATGCATTCAAACTCCTCTCCGTTGCCTTTAATTAATTTCCTTTCCTTTGCGTTCAGCTTCTCTTCACTAAACAATTTCCACATCATAATAGGTTGCAATTTTTTATTTTGCTCTAGCTGTCTCACATCAGCGTGACCTGCTCTTTTGGCCCTGTCTCGTTTGCTTTGATGTCTTCACCAACATAATAGCATTCACCTTCAAGTGCATCTACTTATCCTTCACTGCTTCACTGGTTGTGGATTTCATTTTTCCTGATAGCCTATATGCAATTATAGTTTTCACACACCATGACATTATAATTTCTCTTCCTTCCTTGACTAATTGTAAAGTGGTAAAATTCTGTTGGTAATAGACCTAACTTATTCTACGATGCTGTGCGGCTTATTCTCAGAATAAACTACTGAGTATACCCTATATGCAATTATAGTTTTCCCACCCCCATGCATAATAAATTCTCTTCCTTCCTTGACACATTGTCAAGTCGAAAATTCCGTTGCTAATGGACATTTATTATTCTAAAATACTTTGTGGCTTATTCTCGGAATAAACTACGTATATATTGCCTGTATGTAATCATACTTTTAGAATTTATGTGATACACAAAAAAATCCGCTGCCTGGCGAGAACTTTCAATTTTTGTCTCGAGCTAATTCAGATGTCATTTAATTCTTTACGCGGTATAAAAAAAAGTATCGCAAAGAGAGACGGGCGCCTTATAAAATTTATTTTGCTGTAACTTTGTTCCTTAAATGAAACTCTCTCACAGGTACAATAATATCTTACATCCAATTATTTCGCTTCTATCAATATTTCTACCCACACAATTTGAAATCATACGTGTAGACATATTTCTGGGGCTGAACCGTCACCCTTCCCCTGCTATCTGGCTTTCGGCGGAGGTGAAAGGGCGTCGCTACCTGGGGCGTCGCGACGCCACCCTGGCGAGCGCTTATCCGGGCGCGGTGTGTGCTCACCGCCGTATATTTGGTGGCGCCGCGCCTGGGTTTTCCCGCGGGCTCAGTCGCGCGCTTTGGGACTCGGCGCCGCCGGGCGAGGCGGCGGGTGCGGAGGCGCGGTCAGGCACGAGGCGAGGTCGGTGCGGGTGGAGGGGGGGACGGCGGCGCTGGTGAGGTGCGGGGTTTGGGATGACAATGGTGGTGGTGGGTGTGGATGAGGAGGTAGAAGCTACGAAAGGGGCGAGGTGGATGCGTACCGTATCTTCATAAAAAAAAAAAATCTGCCGTTTATTTTTTCTTATCCATGTTTTTTCTGCTTGCCTCTCATGAATATTGTTATTCTCGACCCGGTCCAAACTCCATTTTGCCACAATACTCTCTTGCGCCCGTTTTACTTTTGCTGCTGTGAAATTGTGTCATATATCCGGCGGTTCATTAATAATTGGTTACTTGCACCATTCTTTCTTCCTCCTTCATTCCCCCTTGCTTCCACAGTTTACAGTACGCGTGCCCTGATCTACGTGTCAATCTTCTGTCTCCCAAAAAAGCAACCGACTCCAAACTCATGCAGAGTAGTTCTCTCTTCCCCCTCATCTTCTCGCTTCTCTCTATCTCGCTTCTCGCTCGTCTCTCTCACTCTCTCTCACTCTCTCTCTCGCTCTCTCTCCCGCTCTCTCTCTCTTCGCTCTCTCTCTCCGCGTCTCTCTCTTCTCGCTCTCTCTCTCCGCTCCTCTCTCTCTCGCTCTCTCTCTCGGCTTCTCTGCTCTTCGCTCTCCTCTTCTCTCTCGCTCGCTCGCTCTCGTCTCTCGCTCTCTCATCTCTCGCTCTCTCGTCTCTCTCGCCGTCTCTCTTCTTCTCTCTCGCCTCTCTCTCTCCCGCTCTCTCTCCGCTCTCTCTCTCTCGCCTCCTCTCGCTCTTGCTTTTTCTCGGCTCTCCCTCGCTCTCTCTCGCTCTTCGCTTTCTCGCCTCTCCCTCTCTCCTCCTCTCGCTCTTGCTTCTCGCGCTCCCCCTCGCTCGCTCTCGCATCTCATCTCTTCTGATTCTCGTTTTCTCTCGCATTAGCTCAGTTTTTCTCGCTTCTCGATTCTCGTTTTTTCTCAGTTCTCGTTTCTCGTATTCTGCCGGCTCTCGCTTCCTCCGCTCCTTTCTCCTTCTCTCTCTCTCTCTCTCTCTCTTCGTCTTTGCTGTGCTGTTAGACGCCGTTCTTCGCCTGCGGGGCCGCTCTGCCCTCCGCCTTGCCACCCCCGCCCTCCCCCCGGCTCGCGGTTTATTATTAACGTGCTGCGGCGACCGGTTAAGCGCCGGGAAGCACGTTTGCAGCGCTTCGCCGGCAGGCCGGCGTTGGCGAAGGTCACGTGGCGGGCTCGGCAGCGCGGAAGTAGAGGCCGGGATAAGGCAGGCATGCGGAGCGTTCGTGATACAGTGGCTCCCAAAGCAGCACGCGAAAGTGACAAGAATGAAGGTGAAAAAGAGGCAAGGCTTGAAGGGAGGGAGATTCGGACAGAGGTGTAATGACGTTTGAAGGAAAGTTGTATGTATGAATAAGTATGTTTCACGACCATCAGTTGATGTATTAAAAACGTATACCGTAGGCGCCATGCAGATAAATTTTCCAACTTTACAGTTATAGGACATGTTTAAGGTATAAGAATTAACATTGCGCGATTTATTTCACTACATTTTAAACGATACAGTGATTTTTCTATTCTACATTTCTCTGTTTGTATCGGACGTGTCTCGGTGCAAGTATGTACAGGTTGTATAGGGCTTGTAAAGAAAAAGACTTAAAAAGAGCTTGAACGTTTTCTTGTGTCCTTTTGCGTCCAACTTAGAATTAAATGTTGCAATTTTCATTACAAGTTCAAATTCTGTAAGGCTTATGTTTCGTTCCTCGCCTGATTTATTATTCTTCGTATAAAGCAGTCCATGCAGAATGATTACTGCTTTGGCCTTTCATTCTCCCGCCTTAGATGACACGACTCAGTTTCTTTCAGATGCTCTAATTATATTTACTGGCCTTGTCTATGCTATTACATGTCTCAAAAAGAACGCATTCTGTAGCAAAAATTAAAAGAGAAAAGCAATTACGATTCTGATATTGAACACAAAATCGCAAACCCGAAAAACAAGAAATTATATTAAGCAGAAATTCGAAACTGTCTTTGTAAACGAAAACGATTTTGGTTGGAGGGTTTAACCACAGGGATTTCAGTCTTTACTTTTTGTGAAGCGATTGCAGCCACTGCGGTGCTTTGCTACTTGCCATCATTACCGTGCGCGTCAATCACCAAATAGTTAACATAGAGAATTTGCGAGGGCCAACAAAAAGCCGTATTCATTATGAACAGTTAGAATGTATTTAAGAAAATATATACAGGCTTGATCCATGAAAGCTACAATTAGAAGGCTTCTGTTATATTAGTCTGCTGTGTTGCTTCTAGCCTTGGCCATTGGCCCTCTGCAGTTGCATAAGATAAAACACATAGATAAGAAATATATTCAAAAATTATTTTAGATTAAACATTACATTATAGAAATTCTAGTTGTTTATATAATGCCAAATATAGTTTTTATAAATGCCAGAAAAACTCATCCACATTTATGGTCTATGCGGGGATCAAAACAATATCTTCGTAACATTCTTGTTTAATGTTTGGTTGATACGGATTTTGTTTACATATGTGGAAAATTGAATATTGAAAGGGATATGTTAATATTTGGGGAATGAATTTTGAGGATAAGAAGAAGAAGTAAAACGGGGGAGAGGTGCTAATTGCCCAGCTTCATTATGTAAACTTCGATATTCGCGAAGTGTACCGAGGGACTTTTGTAATGGACGTATTAATCTGTTTTTGAAAAAATTTGCATTTTGTTGATGTTTTTTTTGGCTGCGGCAGTCCGAGGACTGCGAGAATAATAGCAAAAGTATGGGTTTGCCAATTGCTTTATAGAGGTGAATAGAAACGTATGTAATTGTAGGTGGGGTATTTTTTTATTATCAGACTCTATTGATCGGTTCTATTTCAGAAACCCCGTCCAAACACAAATATCTGTAGAGACGCCGATTAACGGCGGGATGTATTGTTCCAAGAGGATATACACATCAGTTATAGGGGATAGTTATTTATGAAAAAAATAAAATCATTTATTAACTATAAATATATGACAAATATTTTGAAAACTCCAAAATAGATTGGACACTTTTTTTCTCAGTTTTCTACGAAGGTGAGGGATATTTGACGGTTTTTCTGAAGAATAAACGTTTCTTATTGGATATACAGCTACTTTACTTCGCTAGTTTTTGTTTTTTAATGTTTTGCCGCTTATGGAAGTCTTTTACTAACAAAAACTCAGATATTTGGGCAGTTTTGTTGGAATGGAGCCAGTAATGGTTTTTGATGATTGGTATGCAGAGGATTTGGGGGCGACGTTGGCGTATGTACGGAGAATAAATATTGTATGTCGTGCTTTTATTTGGGATTATTGTCAAATGTGGACATTTCGTTGATGCAAAAGCCAACAGTTTGTCGGCTTCTTGACGACGAGGGTGTTGAGAATTTGGAGGCCTCTGCGCGGCCTTGAACCGCGCGTGGCCCACGGCGCCCTCAGCCCCTCGCGCAGACCGACGCGCGACGAGCAGCGACGAGCACCCCATGGCTGTTTGCGAATCTCACGCAATTATTGCGAAAACGCGCCTTCCTGTGTCCGTAAGACCCTAGGTCGTTACGTTGGGGTTGGACAACACGGGGCTTCCCAGCTTGGGGTCTGCGTGGCGCAGCGCCTGCGTCGCGTGGCATAATGATGGTGCGAAATTCGAGCGTTGCATTGACCTTTTACGTTTGCCACTCATTACAATTATTAGCTCAGATGTTTCGGGGCTTTTATCGTTTATTCATGCAAGCTAAAGTACACTAAAAATTAACATTAGCTAATAGTTAAATATTAAAATTACGTTGATAAGTATGTCTTTAATTACTTATAGGTAAAACAAATTCGAAAAGATTAAAAATAATTTTTCAAATCCCAGGTGCCGTGACATCAGTCAGAAACAAGTGGGGATGGTACCAATTTTGCTGTGGAAAATCCTTACTACCTGCTTAGCTAGTTCACGACGGACGGACGGACGGACGGACGACGGACGCGACGGAGTTTGCCGTTAACAAATTGGTCGTTAAACAAACGTGAATTAACCAAAACGTGCTAGATGTAGTTGTCTTGTCATGTAGGAATATGAATTATCCAATTTTTTTGGTCTTGTCAGTGAGCCTTAGAATAAGGTCTTTTATTGACCCAATTACGTTGTCGTTTTCGGGTAGAAAATTTACGCTATCTATATTATATTCGCGTTCCCAATTTGGTCCATACCGTTTTCCTCGGAATAGAAGGATGCTTTTAAGGTAGAATTTCCGTCCGTAAGAAGAATGTTTACTTTAAATTAGGAAGGGAGGGAATGAAATGTTCTTTAGAACCTCTTATAATTTTTGGAGTTAGTGAATAGGAACCTTTAAAATTAGAGGTTCGGATATTTCTCTGTCAATTTTGGGAAACTATCAAGACGTAGCCAAAGTAAGTTAGAAGTAGAAGCTAGCGATATTTCAATATTTTGTTAAAAAATTGTAATACTGCGAGAAAGGTAGTGTTGCTGTTGGATCACAGTTAAAAAACTATGAAATAAAAAATGGATCGTATACAAAAGCGTATTGTCAGAAAAAATATCAATAATTCAACTTGTATCAGCACCATCAGAATTACTTGGGGTAATTAAAATAATCATTAGCAATTTGCTGGAAAACTCACCACATAATTTCTAATCATGCCAGAAGTGAACTTTTAGGACCGTAATTGAATCGACTGAACGCTACCCTGACAATTTTAGTCGTTTCGATGAATGTATGTGTTAACGCCACAGGCTAATGCGCCCCACTTACGATCCCTTTCACGGCGACGCAAAAGGTCGTAGCCAAGGGTCGGCAATAATAGATAGAGGGAGTCTTCTCTAAAAGCTGTTCGCGAGTTACTAGTCGATCTCGTATTTACTGAAGGCAAACCAGCTCAAAGGAGAGCTGTGAACACAGCTCGTTGGCTCAACTAACGTGTGCTTTCAAACACGCGGTTGAGACGCGAACAACGTCCTCTGGGCCCTCCAGCCGCCGGACTATTTGCGTTCGCCCATCCGAAAAGCTAGTGGCTCGTTTGTTAATTTTATGCGGCACGTTTCGTACGTACATTACGTACCGACCTACCTGTCCACCCGCCGGTGTGTCTGTCGCCTCAAAGCACTCAGTGTCGCAACACGCGAATCCACTGGGTCATAACATGAACCTTTGAAGCACTCATGTGGCTTGCTTCATGAATGGCCTTAAACATCCCGAAATATTACGATGAGAGCCTTGTTTTTCCTGAAGCCGAGGTTGAACCAGAAAGTTTATCTCTTCCAAGAGAAAGAACGGATTGATCGTGGATAAGAAAATGTTCAGAGATTTTCTTCTCTCTTTGAAAAAGTTTACATTTTGTGATCAACAGACATTCGGAACTGGTAAGCTTCCCATACACAGGATTTCCAATCATGGTTGCAAAATTTCATCTATTTGCATTAGAAAAAATAAAAAAACTAAACAAACTGGAATGAAATTAAATTTTCCATTTTGTACTTTCGTCCTTGGGTCTTCTCAGGCGGCAAGTGAAGTCAATAGGCTTCGCGGCCAGAGTCATATGCGTGATCTGGGCTGTCCGGGTGGACGCCACGTCGGAAAGGATGTGGTGTTTGCCGACTTTTTTCGACCATCCTGTCGTGAGTCTTCCCTCAGGCGCTAATATGGCACTTTGGCCGACCGGCGCCGAAAAGTCATTCGCACGCCCACTGTGCGAAGGGCAGCCTGCCCTGCCCCCTTCGCTGCCGGATGCTGGTTGGTTTCGCGGGGCGCGCCCGTTGGGCGAGCGCGAGGTTTCGCCCTTTTGCCAGTTCACGGCGCGCCCCGCACGGCCGCCTGCCGTGCAAGCCGCGCACTTGCGTAATGCTTGGACATCCCGTGCGGCGTGCGTTCCTACACGTTTGGTTTCGAGTTGTTAAGGACGCTTTTTAATTGGTTAATAATTTTATACGATGTTCCCCTTAAATTGCCTTTCCCAGAAAAGTCTTGAATTCTTCCGGGAATCTTCTATTTATTCTGTCTTGATGTTAAGATTTATAAATTATTGCCCTTGCCTTGGCATTGCCCGAATAACGATTTCCCCAGAAATAGGTAGCAAAATCATGAAATACACTAAGTTGTTTGTCCGCTAAGACCTAATATAGTCAAACAAAATAATAATACTAACACACTAACTCCTAATTTCTATTCCGCCGAATTGTACATGAGCGTCTTCCGTACCGAATCTTAAATGGCTTCTCCAAGTGCCAAATTCAAAAAAAAACTTGTCCCCAAATTAAGGATCTGAATTAAAATTTCACTTTCCGTTTTCACCCTGGTCTTATACGTTCTAGAAAACTAAGTTTGTCATTGGCCATGTAAACCCCGTCTTGCCGGCAGTGCTTAGTTCTAATCTGGAGCCTAACATCGGCAGTAAAACCATCGTCAACATTCGTTGGGTCATTCCTATCAATATACAAATATGCCACTATGATTAAGACTCGTCTACGCGGAAGAGTAAAGTAGAATGTGTGATCGATTCCTTAGAGAGATAACCCGTCGTTACCCACCCAGATCGCGTGCGCCCCGGGCATCAGAATGACATTGTGACGTGGTGGTTGTAGCTTATAGTAGGTTATGCGTGGCCCAATATCTACGCGAAATCGTCAAAAAGGTGAGGCTTGTTTGACCGGGATAATACGGTGATTCCAAAAAGCACTCAAACACTTATCCCGCCACGTGAGACATAAAACTACTACGTGTTGGCGAACTAACTGCAAACAGTTGTGCTTCTTCGTGTGTTCCACTCCGGTGCCAATGATCTTAGAAAATTCTGTGATTGACTCTGTGTTTGCTAATATTATTTAACATATAAGAACTCTACGCGGAATTATGTGGTGTAGTTGTTTGGGCGTAGGCCGGGTGGAGGGGTGTCCCACGGGGCCGCCCGCGTAAGGTATAAACAGAAGGGGGACCCAAGAGCCAGTGGGGTGGGGGGGGGAAGGACAGGGTGACCCGTAAAGTTTATGCGCGTTACAAACATGAAAGCTTAGTGATGTCACTCCGTCCGAAGAGCTCTCCCGCTCAATCAAACGAATAATATAGCTCAGGGCTTGCCGGAAGTGATGCCTCTGTGTAAGGCCTATTGTCGTATAGTACACAAAAAGGAGACGGTGGAATAACACGTGAAGTGGGCGGGTGAACTGCTTCGCTTGGCGACAATCAGCCAGGGAAATGCCCAGGCCGGCTGTCATTTAAGACTGTTCGTCGTGTGAGATGTTGCGCCTTGAAGTATTTGAGCCGCGATAATGCCAAACGCCCGGGTCAGTCAGTATACGGATTATAACAGAATTATCCGCGCCTGTGAGAGACAGGAATGTTGGACATAAAATGAAACGCCAGCCCGTACATCGGGCAGCCCGGCCCAAATGAAACCGGACGTGGGCGGGGGCTGCCCCCTACAGCGGATCCAAATTGGGTTCTATCGTCCAGCAGTAAAAAAACAGCTGCGTGTCGACAGACACCCTCAAGAAATAATGCATTAGACCTGTATTTTCCTATTATTGGTCACACCCGATATGGTTTGTTGCTCCAAATGAGAAACTGAAATAGAGCACTACAGGATTGCACGTGACCTCAAAAACGCCCTGTGGGTGGATCCCGCCACTGCAGTCCTAGGGGTGGAAGGTTATGATGGTTCGTGGATGACCGTCAGTTACATAGTAAACGACGAGCGGTGGGGTAACAGCTGCACGGTTATTGTTGTATGATGGTAAGTAGTTTACGTATCGATTGTAAAGGTTGTTATCTTTGCAAGCAATAATAAAAGACAGGAATGAGGGAGACCCGGAAGGATAAGCAAGGGTTCGGGAGACACGTGTGTGGTACGGGGCGCCCGTGAACAGCAAGGCCCTGTGGTAAGCTGCGATAATACCATGGAACAAGGCATTTTAAGAAGGAGTGGGAAAACAGATAGACTCGATGGCCCATTTATGCCATTTATCGCAATATATGGAAAAGATGATAGAGAGCCGGCAGATCATAGATTGTTTCCAGAACACTGAGTGATTTGACTGTCACTAGAATAGAATAGGTACAAGCAGACAGGACGCACATACAACATGCAACACTTAAACATTCGCGCAATAGTCCACTTTGTTGATTGCGAATGTAAAGTGAGGTTTGTGTGTTGGAAAGTAAGAAGATTTATAAAAAACAGCCCTCAAAAAGCAAGGTGTATTAAGAAAGTGACCTTACACAAGAGTCAACCGAAGATAGGCCGGGATAGGCATGAGGCCCGGAATTCTAATTGTGAGTGATAGATAACCCCAAGGGAAAAGCCAGGGTTCCCCAAACACAACTATTGGGCAGATTGACGAGAGAGGGGAGGGACTCGTAAGTGACGTACAAAGAAAAAAGCCAAAGTGAAATGGGTGGAATGACTCGCCTTACCCTAGACGAGGAATACAATTATAACTTACTACTGCCCTGTATGTTATATACGGGCAGTAAATTATTTAATTGAATCAAAAGAAACTCACGCCATATGCAAATAACATGCAACAACAAGATAATAACACTAAAAGACAAGATGAGTGGCAGAACTCAGCATACTTGCAATGGCCATTCCGGTTAAGCGGGCCGGACAAACCGACGCGGGGACCAGGGGCCAAAGGGTGGGAAGAGTGTGAACAGGAGGAGGCCCAACCGAACAATAAGCGATTTGATTAGATGGAAAAGCAACAGTAAAAAACAATCAACAAGAGCGGATCAACGGCACCCGAGCCAAAGAAAACGAAGTTGCGGGAGCCTGATTCGGCGGGGTGGATACACAGTAACTCAAGGTCTGATGTGTTAATCATAATGTCTACATAAGCGACATTACGTCTTGCGTTGACAGACGAAGAAGAGTAGTGCGGTACCCCGGGTCCGGAAAAAACGTCACCAGATAGGTAACATAAGGGATCAGAACCTAAATGATTTATACAGCAGCGACTGAACAAAGCAAATGGGTCGTTACAATCTGACGAGAATGGAAACAAGAGGGGAAACGGAAAATAAAAAAGAAGGAAGGAGCACCGGTAAAATAAGACGGCAAAACTGGCGATGTGGACCTGCAAGCTGAAGTGGCACCTCGCAAAAAGACAGAGGGGAGAAGGTTTGCCTTAAGTGCGCATAGGTGTGAGATATTCCAGACCAAAGGCCCGGCTAAAAAAAAAAGGGGATAAGGTCAGGAAGTATCGAACAGACTACCTGTGGTGAGAAGTAGCTGGAGGACGAACAAATTTCTGAGTCCCGCAATGGATTCATGTGATGCACCGCCCGGCTATAGCTAGACGGAAGGTCAGTATGCATCGAGGATGGTAGAGAAAGCCGTAGAAAACTTCGGGAAAGGAGCGCTACAGCGAAAGTTAACCTGGTGTAGATATAGTCCATCCGCGACTGAATAAGTAAGCTCTGTGAAAGAAATCCGTTAGACGATTGAGGATGAATACGCACGGACGAGGAAAGAGTATCACTGATGTCGAATAAGAAAAGGAAAGAAAGAAACGGGGAAGGAAAAGTAGAGTGAATCAATTACGACCGACTGGCAGGAGGGGTAATACATAAGCAGGAAGTAAGACAGTGTCGTGTCGAAAACAAAAATATATCAACACCGCGAATCTGAAATACAATTGCCTGAATGCACTTATGATGACAGTAGTAAACGCCAAAAAAGCATGTACGAGGGACAAGTCCCCCACGGTTGCTGCGGAAAAAACGCCCGCCAGGCAACAACACGATCAATAAAAGGGACTAAAGAGAACAGTCGAGCGGGGAAATAAAGTAAGTGTTTGTCAGAAACTCGCAGACTGAGCGTAAGCGGCGCTTCTAGCAAGGGCCAGAAGCGCGGGCTAAAAGGGCGGCGGCAGCGCATGGCAAGGCACCCCGGCCGCGACGCGGCAGCCCATTCCGCGAAAGCATGTGCAACGGAGAACCGCAAGACCTGACGGGCCACGGTGGCTCGCGCGACGGCCGGCGACCGCGGGTGTGCCGCGATGTTTCCTCACCCTTCACGAGTTTACGCGGTGATGGGTGCGTGGACACAAGCGCGACGACGCGCCTGCCTCGGGCCTGTTCTCGCTCTCTGGCAGCCGTCGGTCTGCAAAAACCGACCCGGGAGGAGATGGGCCGCTGGGGACCCAGGTAAGCGGCGGGGGCAACGGCCAACGGCAGCGATTGAGCGCTGCGCAATCCGTGAGCTAATTTAACCCTGCCGGGGCGGAGGTGCGAGTACGCACCAGCTCTAATACTAGCCGAAGAGTTGCTGTGGGCCAAAAGGTCCGCGCCACCCAAGGGCATTCGCTGAAAGGCGCGGTAAAGAGAAAGGGTGCCCGGGCAATGTTGTAGCTTTCTTGCATGTGCGGAAAGAGACACATGGGGACGAGGCGTAAAAGGGCGTGCGGATAGGGCTCGGTCGAACAGGGGCGGTACGTAAATGTGGAAAGAGCCTGAAGGGATGTACAACAACGCTGCGGGTGGGTGTTGATGATTGTGGGGGCAGACTCTTTCAGTCCGTGGCACAGCCTGTAAGAACCTAAAGTATTACCAAGGGCCTGGCACCTGGCGGAAGCTTTCCTGAAATAACAACCTGCGGTCAAAGTGCTATGTTTATGGAGAATTACTGCTCGTAATATCACAGGCGTGCTGGCTCGGTCGAAATCGGCGGGTCTCTGTAGAAAAAATAAGGGCGGAGGTGTCGGAGCGCATCTGGTAGAAGTAACATATGAGTACAAAAGCCGAGTCGCGTGGTGCGAGCAGGGAGAAACCATGAGGGGGCGTGCAACGGACCTCAGGGGGAACAAGGCCCCCATCCGGTGGGTGGCAGAGGATGTATCTTGTCGTCGCGGATGAATGCCAGGTGGAAGAATTGCGTAAGGCGGGCTGGGGAGTTTACTGCTGCCCCAGCGGGGAAGTGCGCGAGAGAGGAATAAATGTGGACATTGAGGGCGAGGCGATGGCTCAGTGCATATGGAGTGTACACGATAGCCGATGCAGGTGCAGGAGGCTGGAGGTCGGGGTACCCGGTGTTAAAGCAGTTAAACCTGGTCCGGGGAGTGGACCTCGGGCAAATGTGACCACAGTTATCCGGGAGCCAACCATGAGTTAATAGCCGGAACGATGGAAATGGGCACACTTCGGGTCCAATGAGGGGAATGGTAGGGCTGGCCATACATTAGATAATGGATTCAAAGCAAAAGACGGGTTATATACCGGGTACTGGGCTGAGAGGGGCAAAGTGAAATACCGAAGTCTGGCGGGTCTCCCCGTGTGAGGTGGGGTCGTTTCCTAAGAACAAATCAAGGCTGGGAGAAATGTCAGGCGTTATAAGGTTAGTGGTTATGATTACAATCGAATATTCCCACTACACCTCGGTTTCATGGTGCAGCAAATGTGATCACTCTAACCCAATCCAGTGTAATTTTGCCCGTAGACATGTGTATTTTGTACACCACTGCTGTGAATGAGCTGAAGTGCACCCATTTACTGAGGTCCTTTCTATGTGCGACGAGAATCTAAACAGAGTATCCAGCAGAGTAGTAGTCGTGTGACAACCTCGCTAGAATGCAGGCAAACGCCGGGCGGGAACCGAAGGAATGCCGTGCCTTTGGCGGGCGGGTCTCCATGTGATACACGAACAAGACGAATGTCTTCCAAAGCATTATAATGTAGTAGACGTTATGCGGCGTGTCTCACGAGCACACCTGCTCCTCAGCGCTCTCCCTCCACATGGTCTGCAAGACAGTGCTGCACTTTTGTGATCTCAAGTCGAGAGAGTGATGTCGTGCGGTTGTGTCTTCGTGTGGAGTGCGCACAACAAAGAGGGGGGACGGCTCGGATGAATAACGGCACCTGAGTCAATATCTCCTCCCTGCAACTCGCACTCACACACTCACTTAGTGGTGAGTATCTCGAGAATATGAGATACAAAATTTTAGTTATGGAGGGAAACTAAAAACAAACATACATAATAAGACAGAGATAAATATCAGAGAAAGTACGTGTACCACTAACCATAAGTCTTGTGTATTCTTCTCAACGAA
Organism: Gryllus bimaculatus; assembly: GCA_017312745.1. Classification (NCBI taxonomy): domain Eukaryota; kingdom Metazoa; phylum Arthropoda; class Insecta; order Orthoptera; family Gryllidae; genus Gryllus; species Gryllus bimaculatus. The sequence continues at coordinate 2,423,389 of BOPP01000060.1, forward strand.
GCCCCGTAAGTCCGGAGCGATGCAAACGAGGAGAGGGGGAGGGCAGAGACGATCTCCACAGAACCGACGGAGTAAACGTGCTCGCTTTTCGTATAAACCCGAGGGCTCAGGAGGATTCCCTGGATAGGTCAGCCACACTGGAACTAACATCTATAAAGTCTCCCGAAGAGCCAATAAGACGAGAGCGCACAACCACGTGAATGAGGGCCTCGACGATCAGCTGATGTGTATGCCCAGGCGTGAGCCCAAGGGAGAAAGTTCGGGACTACCTAGTGCAAGTACAGATGACTAAAAAGGTACATCACGTACCTGAAGATGCACGCACATATTGACCGTGTGTGTGTGTAGAGAGTGTGAGCATTTTAGCTGCTTTATAAAAAGCCATAAGGAGTCACTGCAATGACCTACAAGACATGGCAGGCCCCGGACCCAGAGTCAATCCAAATAGGATTCATATGAAAGATCACCTGCACCTAGCTGAGCTATGGCCAACGAGGAACGCAATGATACTTACACAGCTGTAGTGCGCACAAAGGCAATAATTACACCAGATCTGAGAGGAGCACGTAATCAGCAGAGGAAGGATAAGGTCTACACGCATCACTCAGCGTAGGTGTGCACCGTCCACCGTCGGGAGCGATCCTTTCTGATGCCAAGCCTCTCACACAATAAATGAGAACCTGTATTACTCGTCACTCCTCACATGAGCATTATGATGTAGGTTGAATTTTGGCTTTTGCCCACGGACTATAACAGACTCAGTCAGATAGCGGCCGGCCCGAACACGACCAAGCGTTCGCCGACAGCCGAATCTTTAAAATAGGTAGAAGACTGAAAGAGAAAATATATTGAGAATAACGACCACCCTTACCTCCGTAATTAGACGTGACTGGTGAGCCGCGGACTGTTGGAGCATATGGCCCAGAGCAGAAAATAATTACCGAGACATGTCCCTCTGATCTGCCGAGAATATAATTCGAGTAGAGGCCAAGGCCTCATCTTAGAAAGATAAATATAAATTTCCAATATTAACTAGACAGTCAGCAACACAGAAATAGGTGCCGGATCGGCCTCGGACGCAGAGGCGGTCACCGGGCGCGGCGGTGGCGGTCAACAGCAGAGGAAAGGCTGCCGCATTTCACCCTTCAAAAGGCAGTGCGTACGGAGCCCCTCATGGCAACCGGGGTTAGGCGACGAAGCGACGGGTCGCCGAGCACCTGCGCCGGTACCCACGCCCGCGCGCCCCGCCCCCGACGCCGCCCGCACATCCACACGGGTCAACGCCTCCACCCCGTGCGCGCGCGCACCCAAACCGGCCCAGCGCGCCCGCCCCGCGCACGACACCGGACGCCCAACGCAGCTCACGACTCGGTGCACACCCGATGCGCCGAGAACCCGCCCCCCATGGATATGCCCCGCCCGCGCAAGCGGCAAGGGCCCTAAGCACCGTCCAAAGAGGAGCCTGACATATGGCTACGTTCCCGAGACGCCCTGTCATCCCCTACAGGTAAACCTTGCGGAATGGGTAGAAATAATCCACGGCGGGAAAGGATAGTTCCGTGCGCGGCGCCCGGAGGGAAGGTGCAGCGGCAGGGTCGTACGGGCGGAGGAAAGACGGCGGGCAGGGGAGGGAGGCTGTGTGGTGTGACGTGGAGAAGTCGTGGTCGAGCTGCGTATACTATACGACTTTGCACACTCAGACAAGCCCGGGGCGGGCGTAGGGGGTAGGAAGCGGGCAGGGCGGTGAGAACGGTCGTGCCTGAGAAGTGCAGTAGCCCGCGCAGTTGGACCGGGAGACACTCGAGGGGCGAATTGTGTCCTCGTATTACATTCCCCCCCCCACGCACCGACAACAGAGACGAGCTCCGCCTACTCCGCCGGACTCGCTCGCGAAACGTTGCGGTTGTCGAGTGTTTGCCGGACCGCCTGCCGTGGCGGAGAGAAGGTCGCTATGCGTGCGGGCGGCGGTAACTTTCGATAGTTCCTAAATGGAGAACACCCCGCCATCACGGCTGCTGAGACTAATGTGCGTACAACCGCAAAGTCACGTGGCGCGAGCGGAGCAAGAACCGGGCGGGCCGCACAGCCAGGCGGAAAAGCAGCAGCGGTGGAGACATAGGGGGGGTGGAAGCCCGGTGGCCCGCTTCCGCCGCGCTGCGGACATGGCGGGGGTGCAGCCCGAGGGAAAGAAGGCCGGGCGCGGCCCGCCGACGGGCCGGGCCGCCCGGAGGCCGAGCCGGGGGCAGGCCGCGGGGGGCAAGTGGGCGGGCGGGGGCAGGGCGTCAGGGCCGGTGAGCCAGGGCAGAGAGTGCAGCGGGGCGGGCATGGGTGGAAGCGGGGCGGGAGATGGCGGCGCGGAAGAGCGGGCGTGTGGGGGCGGCAGTGCGGAGCAGACACCTAGGCGGAGTGGCCGGCGTGGGCGGGTCGGTGCGGGGCGGGAAGCGAGTCGCGAGGAGGTGGCGAGATTGGTCGGTGCGCGGTCGGGGCGGGTCGGGTGGCGGCTGGGTCGGGAGAGGAGGAGAAGGGCGTTCACCGGAAGAGACGCGAGGTAGTGGGGCGGGGCGGAGGCGGGTGGGGGCGGGAGCGGGCGGCGACGACTCCGCCAGGCGTCGTGCGACGCGGAAAGCCGTATCATATCGTGCCGTCCACCGCCTCGACAGTCTGACTGTCGGGGGTCCAACCGATCCACTGCGTCCCATGTGCAGCGAATGTAGTGGGGGCCCGAACAACGATAGGCAGATGCTCGAACAGCGCTGGCTTCTGTATACCGTTTTTCGGCGACGTGGCTGTCAGCGTCCTCTCGACCACCTGGGTTTGTACGAAGTAGAGTGTGCTTGCTTCTTCTCCTGGAGACGGACGTGTGAGAGACCTCTCCGCTTTTGTCGATGAGGTTAATCATTTTCATGCAAAATATGTGTGGCTAATATGTAGCTATCTATATATTTGGGCGGTGAGTGACGCGCGGTTGTGGCTGTGCTGGTGACTGGACCGGGGCGGTGAAGGGCTGGGGCGGTGGTGGACGTGGCGGCGCGGGCGGGGCGCCGGGTGGAGCGAGGGCGCCGAAACCGGGCGCGTGGCGGGACTCGCGCGGTGCTCGTCTGTGCACAGAGGCGGGGCAAAGGGCGGGCTAGGGGCGGTGACGGAGTGAATGAATGGGGGCGGGCGGGGTTAGGGAGGGCGGGGTCGGGGCGGGGCGGGTCGGGGCGGGGCGTGGTGCGAGGGAGAACCGGGGGCGAGGCAGAGCGCGAGGCGGGAGCGGGGGCAGGGGGCAGGACGGGCGGTGACGTCGGGGGCGGTGGCAGAGACGGGGGCCGGAGCGGGGG
>BOPP01000060.1:2426736-2439450 GCA_017312745.1 Gryllus bimaculatus
GGGGTGTGACAGGCGTCCAAGCGGAGTCAAGCAGAGGAAGGTAGGGAGCGGAATGGAAATGTCTATGGGCGCAGGGTGGAGTGGGCGACAGTCGGCAAACGCTTCGACGTGGCGTCACGCGGGGGAGCAGGCGGTGGGAGCTGGGGAGGAGAGAGGGGGGAGATTGCGGGAGTGTGCGGGGGCTAAAGCAAGTCCGCGAGATTCTCCTTCGCGTATCGCGGCGACGTATCGGCGTTAGGTGTTGGCAAAAACGGAGGACGCGGGTCGAGTTAAAAAGAGCCCCTAAGGTGAAGCGGAGAATATTTGCGATGGAGAGTTCCAAACACAACGTACAGCGTTAGTGACTCAGAACGATTCATAGGGAATGTTGTTATTACAACAATTGAAATTCTTTTATTGGCACGGTGTGAGTCATAGAAAAGTTACGTAGGTTCTTTTTTATTTTTTAGGGTTGCTTTTTTACTACTTGGTCATGTAGCGATGTTCGTGATTTTTAATATTGGTTTACTGGGAGGGTAACAAACAAGAACATCATGATTACATACTCAGCAATGTCCGGGGTAGAATTATGACCCGTGACTTTTCGAATGGAGGCAACCACGATCCCTTAACGCCATGGGCTATTAAGGCCGGTGGTCACAGGTTTATGAAAAGAGTAGTTCATATTTATTCCCTGAAATTCTTTACACATGTTTACTAACTTTAATCCTATTTTAATGAAACGAATTATTTTTCACAAGAAGCATATTGTTTTGATTGTCAAATCAATTACTGTCCAAGGTGTGTCATCATGTGAATTCTCAGCACGAACCGAGTGTGTGTTTTCGAGAAGACATTCGAAATTGAGTTATTTATTTCATTTTTGACCGTCAAGTTCAGGCAAGGTGTAAGCAAGGAACTTCAAATCACAGAAAATTTGAGAACGAAGGAAAATAATTGTTGGGACAAAAATAGGGGTATAAGCAAGACCAACTAGATTTTGTGATAAATCTGATAATAAAAGGAGTAAGACCGGAGGAAGACCTCGACATGATGGTCGAAACGTCGGCAACACAGTCTTCGACGCGGCGTCAGACAAGATCATGCACATGACTCTGGCCGCGGAAGCCTACGACTTCATTTAACTCATACCAGCCCGGAGGAAGACCACGACATGATGGTCGAAATGTCGGCAACACAGCCTTCGACGCAGAGTCACCCGGACAGACAAGATCATGCACATGACTCTGGCCGCAGAAGCCTTCGACTTCATTTGCACAAGGAGGACTGTACGTCGCGCAGCCAACGGCGGCGGTGGCGTGGTCGCGTTCGCCGCCGATCGACGAGGCGAGGCGCGGCGCTGTTGTGTTTGGCGGGCGGCCCGCGCGGCTGTCGGCCGCTGACGTCCGGGACAATGCCGTGTTTTCGCGGGTGGATTCGGTGGTGACGAGAGCGCTTGCGCGGGAGGGAGGGGGGCGCGGCGCGGGAGCCTTTGCGTACGCCGCGCCGCTAAATGGATACAAAGGGGTTATATTTAAGAAGGAAACGCGAGGAGGTAACGCGGGCGGGAGGGCGCCCACGAGGTGGAAGGTTACAACAAAGGAGGTGCTTCGAAGACAAGCAAGGGAATAGAACGTTGTGCAAAAATGTTTTCGTAATTCCCAAAGTATATTTATTGTTACGTGCATGTTTTGAACCGCTTTACAATCATAATTGGGACACCCTTTTTTGCAGGGAAGAAATTTGATGAAAGTACAAATAAGTAGATTAATAGTAATTAGTATGAAGTAGTTACGTGGTAATTACTAGCATATAAATAGGAATTATTATACAAATATGTAAATATGTTTCAAAATAGTAGTATTTTATTTTATGAGAGGCTGAAATATGTCATTATGTGCAATTTTCCTGAAAATGTTAAAAGTGAAGCTGCGAAAGCTGTAGGTTTTCTACCAAGTAAATTTAAAGATATGTAACGTAAATAATACATTTTCAAGGAGTGGAGGAGAAAAGATAAACTAAGAACCTATGCAAGGAAGTTATATGAACTAATTTTTGCAGCGAATGAAAGTAATAATAATAATAATAATAATAGTAATGATAATAATGATAATAATGATAATAATGATAATAATGATAATAATGATAATAATGATAATAATAAAGCCACGGATGCCAGTGTTCCCTCGTTAGAGGGAGCTCAAAATTAGATTCGCCTTCAGGTGAACTAACCCTGGAGAGCATTTTAACAAACCCTGTTGTCCAGTATCCATATTATTGACTACTGTTCTGAGTTACCCTGTAGCTTGTTCGCTACAGCTCTTATTGTATCGCACCCGTGAGATTTTTGATGTCCCACTTTTCTTTTGTCAATTCTTGTGTCACATATAGTAAGCTCGATGTACGCACATTATCAGATCCATTGATTATGTGATGATGGTTATGTGATCTGTCATTCTCCATTGATCTTCTTTGTGTCTCTGCATAATTCTTTTAATTTCGTTTTCTAGCGGAGATTTTTATTTCCTATTCTGTTTCTAAGCGTGCCCCATAGCATTTTTCTATTTTTGTTTGCTAACTTTTTATATATTTGTTTGTTCTGGCGTTTAGAGAGCCATGTATGAGCTTCGAATAGTAGAACTGACAGTATACAGGAAGATACAACTCTGAAAGTAAATACTAAACCAATACTTAATGCATATTCGTATGGTATAAACGAGAGTGTGTATTATACTTTGTTATTTGATGAGTATTATGATTAAATGTGTAATTTTGATTATCAAACTATTAAGTAAAAGTGTGTTATTTTGTATACTCCTCCACTTTCAGTAACGAAGCGCATTTTTGCGCATCATATTGTTCAGCTCGCCGGCAGCAGTTTTGCTGTTGTTTATTGTGATAAAAATTGATAGCTACTTTATTTCAGGGATGTTATTAAAAGCCATTTCACCGGCTTTCACACGTAAGTACACAGCCTACAAAGAAGACAGATAAAATAAAAAGTATTTGAAGTAATTTGAAGAAATTGTGATTTTTTATAAATGAACATTACCCCATCCCTGATTTACAAATACACTTAAATGCACAATACTAGAACATGTGTCCTGAGACCGGGCGAGAGCTTAAAGCTTGTCTTGTTGTAGCAGATAAATGAACGGAGAAAACCCCCACTATTTGACGTTTAGGTCGGTGCCCGATCTTAGCACCAGCGAGGAAGAACACCACCTAATAGTCATTGCAGTTGCCGTGGCCGAAAACACGAAATAATAAATTCGTCAATCAAATTTAAAGTACATTTTATTCAGCTATGTCATGTCTTGTCTCAGATTTAAACTAAGCAATTTCTAGTAGGAAAAGTAGAATTGGGAGAAATATTAATAAACGTATAATTTAGATATTCTTTTCTTTCCAAACTTTTTAAATTAAAATATACAAAATAAATGAAATATATAAATTAAATAGCAATCACCACCAATAAATAGCGGCGATGGTGTAACGGTCAGCGTATACGAATGTTATACCTAAGTTCGTGGTTCCCGATAGAAGCCGTGGATTTTTAAGGGCGAAAACATCCTTCGTACGCCTTCCTTCGGAGGGGAAGTCAAGCCGGCAGTCCCATGTTAGTAGATTTACTTGCATGTAAAAGATCCTAAAGCCTAAATGACGCCTCTGAGCGAAATTCAAATCGCCTTTTTCGTCGTCCAAGAAATACATTATTTCTGCGCTAGTTGGTGAAAGGAGCCAAATCTGCGTGGTCTGACGGAAGAGCGGGCCTGATGGCTCGAGTATCGCCACATAAAATAAGGCATTAATTCAATTCAATAAATTATATTCATCCCATTTCATAATGGTTGGGATATGTCATGGAATAGGAAGGAAATATCGCGCGTGGTCCGTGGCCCGTTCGTTAGAGTATTCGCTGGTGTTCGTCGGAGATACTATAGAAAACTACCTATCAGAACAGCCGGTCACTAGAATTCTACTCCAGACGGAGGCTGAATACGATAGCTATGTAGCAGCTAGTGTCGAAATTCCTGCTCCCGTCGAGACTCGTACCCTAGGACCTCGCAATCAGAGGCACTACAGGGACATCAATGCTCTGAGACACCAAAACAGATCAGAAATTGGAATTTCTTTTGCTCTTCCGAAAGAATGTGATTTCCTTGTATGCTCGATAGCATGAAAAATGTATTAAAACTTACCAGCATTGAAAATGCAATATGTTTTGCTAACATTTCCATCTACAAAAGAAAAAATGTATTTTGTTATACTCGACTTCGCGAATGGATAGTTTCAATCTCTCACTTTATTAGTAATTCGAAAGGCATTCATTAAGTGGACTTCATAAAAAGGAACTTCATCAAAGCTCATAAAGGAACATCATCAAGGGAAACATGCCTGTGTATTCATGTTGTTGTTTTTTTTTTGCAGCCGGGAATTGCGATGTTTGTTATTTTGTACGAATATTGCTTCTATTATTTGCTTTTTATTTCTACTTGAAATTAGGGCAGTGGTATTTGTTCAGAGAAGGCCATCTTCGTAAATATTATATTTACATTCAGAATTTATACTGATTTTACTTTGTAGCAAATATGCGTTTGTGAAAACACAATATAAGTTGACGGACAGTCAATTTTAAGAACTTTTCAAATGCCGCAATACAATATTCACGAATTTCTTATAAATGGCTTCAAGTGTGTTTTCTATTCGTGGTTAAATTTTATGACATATTATAATAATGACATTCCTCCAAGTTTTGCTGTTTTGGACATCATGAAGACGATTTCCTTTGTTCGCACATTTAACTAAAATACGAGTAATATGACCATGCGGGGCTGTCTCTGATACTTTCGTACTACTTTTACAACTACACTGCATTTTCTCCAAGAACTCAAAACCAATTTTGTGTCTGAATCAATCCCCATCCAATCTTCACTTTCAAAACCAATTTTAATTTACTTCTGTCGCAGAAAATCAATGTATCTAGTTATGCACAAAGATATACTTTTACGCTGTCATGAGTTAGCAGAGAACTTATATTGCAAAATCCTTGCTTCCTTCATGTAGAGTAAGATTTAACTTCATTCGAGAAGCTGATGCTGCTCACAAGCGAGTTTTTGCCTTCGTGTATTGGAAAGGGGAGGACGTTTTGTACATGAAAAAATTAAATGTCCATAAAGCTCCGCGCGTTCTGAGAATTATTTTTCAATTGTTCCAAACTCCTTTGCATGTGGAATATTCCACTGAGGTCATACATTACTGCTTTGAGCATTGTTTCTGTGAGAATCCACGAAATTGAATAATTTTTTAAAACGTATTTTTCAGTGAACTGCCCTATAGGTTAAGTGAAGAATGAACAATGCTTTGTCCAAATCGTTATCCACGTCGCATTGACGGAAACAACATAATGTCAGATTGAAATAAATTCAAGTTGTATGCTGAAACACGTGCTTAAACGATTGCAATGTATCATACTTATCACCAAAAAATCGTATAGAAGCGATTCTCTTATTGAAGAATAATAATTTTGGTATTCTGATTTAGCCTTGAATCAGTACAATTAATTAAAATGAAATGAATTAAATCCTTTTTGCTGATTGTCAGCGTTCTATCACGATAGAGAAAATCCTGTAGCGCCATTACAGAACGAGCTGAACGGCAACCACGCACCGTCGACAAGTTTGACTGAAATCATTGTCTCCCGCCACAGACGCCTCACGGCTGCGGCGGACAATTTGGCTTTGAAATTAGCAATCAGGTGTTTCAATTAACCAAATTTACATGTAAAATTTTTCACTCTACGCAATGGTTGCGCCGTGAACGGCGTTTTCAGGCCGACCCGCGCAGCCGTTGTGGAAGGCTTTTTCCAACCTTCCGGTGCTGGAACCCCTCACAACACAGGTCCCCGTTGTCTCCGTTCCCGCGTCACCCGCTGCCCGGTTCAACACACGCAATCTCCTTGCCTTCGCCGGCCTCGTATCACTCCAAGCCCCTCCGCCCATCTCCCGCGACAACTTTTCCTTTTCTTTGTAATTTGCGCAATCGTATCCACTTAAAACTTCCACTACGCAACCTCATGTGGTTTTGAACACGTGGTCTGTTAACCACGATTTCCCATTTTCTCCGCTCGATCTACTATCTGTATATTTTAAATTGAAACAACCACTTATATATTTGTTGAATTCGTGTCCTTCTGGTGGGCTCCGTTCCTTTTTTTACACACTTACCCAATGCCTGTATTCGTCAATGCCAACACACGAAAAGAACAGAAAAGTGCGCTAGTTCTACTAGACGGTTTAAAAACCTGTCATCTGGGTAAACTTGAGTAAGACCATTCGGTGTTCAAAGGAATTTCCGGCATTTGAAAATGAATGGAATTAAAGACAATAGAATACTTCGTTTTGTTTTAATATTTATTTTATATTGGTATATATATTAATATCTAACAAAAGACGTCAGGATAACTAGTAAGAACTATACGGTGTGTGGTGAGGAATCTTTGGCATTTGTGTTCTAAACATAATTAATCGTTTTCGTTGCTATACTTATTTTATATGAGATATCGATTAATATTCGTTAACAAAGATCAGGACTCTTAATTATTTTATCAATCTAAATTTTTTTAGCCACTAATCGTAGCCATAGTGCAGAAAAAAACTAGTATGTTCCATTGTATGAGCATTTTTCAGCTAATAATATTGTTATTTCAGACAACGACATTTTCTTAAATAGTATTATTTTTGTCCGAACAAATTCATGCATGCATAAATACGCATTCAACAAATATCAGCAGCGGCGCTACGAATAAATCGGTGGCAATTAATCCGTGGATTTTCCGACGCAAGACACGCTACGTTGTTGATTATAAGAGTTAAGCATGGCTAGTCTCTCTGCCATTAAGTCAACAAATATGCCCTCACATAAAAACACTGTCCCAAGAACATGAATATCGAAGATATGTTGATAATTTACACTCGTATACAACTATCCACTTTGTTACAAATAAATTATGGATCAACACGATTTAGAATTCTTCTAGACACACATTTAGTAGGATAAGTAATGATATGATGAAAATGACAGCTATATTTTCATATGCACGATCCATTAGTTCAAAACGTAATATTCAGATTGGAAATTTACAAGCTTGGACGCGAGATTCCAATCCCAACCGCTGCTCACAGCTATTCCTGACGTAGGTACTCTGTGTCTAAATATACTAGAATTTGGCTAAAAAAAATAAGTTTCTGGCGTAATGTTCTAATTATTAGAATTATTTGAAAATGCAGTTTATTTTTATCGAATATACTAGTCGCATTACAGGTTCTGTCAAATTCTTAAAAGCGTATAATGCGCAGGATATTTACTGTTACGAAGGAATGTCGGTCCAAAAAGTGACCAAGAGATTATAAAGTGCTTCGAATTTCTGCCACAATCAGGTTTTTAGCATTTAAAACAATTCGTTGCAACATTTTCGCGAATTTTCATTATTAAGAATAGAAAAATGGGAGATTCTTCACTATTTGAGAAATGGAAAGCAATGAACACGTCCTACAATATAGTCTGAGAGAATTGATATTTATGAGATTCGTCGAAAAAGGAGAGAGAACGAGCAAGTGTAGATGACGTTGGCTGACTGCGGGCAAATAGTGTTATAATCGATGCGAATAAACGATAAACACCGAGAAAAAATATACGACACTAAAAAATCTCTTGACTTACTTATTTTCTGGTTTTTGAATTTAATGTTTCCAAAACCGCAATCCAAAGAGGAGAATTATCACCAAGAAAATCGAAATAAATTGTTTGGGAAAAAACAATATAATAAAACCATCAATTTATTAAGTGTATTGCAATATTATTTGAGTCTCAAGGTCGAATAAAATAGGCTTCTACATTGGAGGAAGTGCCCAGAAGCAAGGAAAACTATGTAATGACCGCAAAGTAGACAAAACGCTGAAGGCAAAAAAATCAAAAACAAAGCAAAGAGATAATCCCCAAACACTGCGAATCCCTGAACTGTCAGCGCTAGTTAGCGTGCTCCTCCAGTGGCCGCGACAAACTGCTGCGGCAAGGTCCAAACCACTGGCCAAGGCCGCGGGCGGTGCGCTCTGAAGACCGGCGCGGAGCTGTCACAAGGCACTGAGCACCGCAGGCGACGGCCGACAGCGAGACGCGACGCGCGCGCGCAGCACCGCGCGGCGGCGTCTTGCGTGACGCAGGGGCCGGCCGGCCGGTGAGCACCACGCCACGCGCGCGCGCGCGTCGCACGCGCGACAAGACGGCGCGGGAGCCTGGCCTTACCTCAACGCAGCTCCAGCCGCGCTGCACGCTCCCGGGGTTGCGCCGTCGGCTGGCAGGCAGGCATGGCACGGCAGGCAGGCCGGCGGCGGTCAACCAGAGGCATCGCGATCACCGGCCAGCGAAACCACACGCGCGCACGAGGGACGGGGGGCGCCACTCGACGCAATGGTGGTCCGGGGGTGGGGTGAGGAAAGCACGCGCTCGCAGAACGCGGCGGTGGCGCGTTAGCGGCTGGGACAACGACGGGCGTCAGCGGGCGGCTGCGGCCCACAGGGCTTGCGGCGGGAGACGACCACGACGACAGCGCTCGGCGTATGCGGGCGCTCGCACTGGCCGGTCCGCGCCGGCCGACCCCCGCCGCAGCGCGCGCCGCGGCCGCCGCCGAACCACACGCGCCGGCGCGCCGCGCTCGCGCGGCGGCCAGCCCGCCGCGAGCTCGGGCCGAGGCGGGCGGCGCGGTGGCGCCGTCGATTAATCGGCGGCGCGGGCGCGGACGCGCGCCGGCGCAGGCGAGGGGAGCAGGGCGCGCGGGGTGGCGGAAGGGTCCCGCCCCGCGGGCAACTCCGCGCGACGCGCCTCCGCCGCCGCGCGTGGGTCCCCGGCTCGCGCCGTGACGCGGCCAGCCGCGGCCGCCTGCCTGCCTGAGAGATTTCCGGCTCGCGGCCGCCCCATATGATATTGCAATCCGGCTGCGAGCCGATCCTGAAACATCGGCGCGCATAGCCCGGAAGGGGGGGCGAGGGGGGCCGAGGGCCGGCCCGCGCGAATGGGGACCAGCTGCTCGCCGGCGTATTTCAGCGCTCTCCGCGACGCTGGGGTGGCGGCGCGGGGGGCGGGGGAGGGGCGCGGCGGCGACCCCACGTCGGGCGGGCGGACGGCGCCAATTTCGGCACTCCGGCGCCCCTGCGCGCCACGCCCGCGCCGCCCCCGTCAAACTTTTAAACGAGCCCGAGATAGCGCTTGTCTGTGAGCAGTGTCGCCGTCCATTGCCGGAGCGCGGCGCAAGGCGCGAGTGGTGGCGTGGCGCGGGGCGTGGAGGGGGAAAGGGTGCACGCCTCTCGCTCGCAGGTGCTATCGATGTCCCATGCCAACTTCACTCCAGTTGTTTTTTTTAGTTTTTTCTTTTTTATTTTCTTTTAGTATCTCGATGTGAGCATCATTTGTATTCTTCAAACTATGAACATATGATTGATTGCAAACGAATGGTGACCCATCTTCCGTGCACAAGGATTGCCATCAAACAAAATGCCACAAAAGTACCAGGTTTCATAACTGTCACTACGTGTCACGATCAATTATAACGTGGTCTATTAACGCACTCTACACCCGAAACGCTGACAAATATAGAGCATCATAGCCAACAAATTCCGGAAAATATCGTCTATTTAGAGAGTATTAACGAAGTTTTTATGTCCGCTCAGCTGAAGTGAACTCAATGAATTACATTATTGTTTTGCAAGCAACTGATTTTTATAAATCAAGAGGTTTTGAAGAGAGTTTTTAAAACAGAGAAAAGTGCAGTAGTGCAAGAATTCTGGGGAAATCTGGGAGAAAGTTCTGGGGAAATACACTTTCTAGAGTTGGCTAGAGCCAAAGAACTTGAGACGCTGCACTCTATTTATAGCAGAAATTGTTTGTTTCTTTTTGATTTATTAATTTATATATACAATTCGATATAAAAACTAATTTGTTGATAATACTTCGATTTGGATTTTGACTCTAGTACCAAAAGACAAACAATTTGAGATCTGCCCAACTAACTTCTCGAGCAGCAGATTTTGATAATTCTTTGGTTCTTATACGTCATCACGCGCGAAGAGACCTGTTGAGGAGAGACTATCCCAATTGCATAAGAATGAAGTTGTAAGCGTCCGTCGGCTTAAAATTCAATGAACACTCTTGTTTCTACCATAAGTAGAATATACAAAGCAATTTCAAGACATACGTAAACTCCAATGACATGAGGCAATTGCAGTCAATAATGATATCTGATAATAGACGCTTTAAATTTGAGAATGACTGTAAACAAAGAACCACGGACAGCCGGAGATCACTGATTTACCAAGGTTTGGTTCCAGTGTTCATCCAATGGAATTCCAAGTAACATCTGTTCGGATTTCCCCTTAAAATATAAACGAAAAATAATTTTTAGAAAATTGAATCTGACATGTTCATTGAAATTTTCAAACAACGTGTAGCATTTACTTTTCATCATCAGCAGCAGCATGGTTAGGCTGATCTTCTTGGTCTTCCTACTTTTTTTCTTTTGGGAAATATAATAGGCTGCTTGGGGAATCTCTCATATGTTCATTCTTTGTAAATGTCAATCCATTTTTTTCTATATGTATTATATCTTTTCTTGTAAGCTGTGATTTCATATTCTTCTTTTATATCCTCATTTTCTTAACATGGTCCATTGATGTGCATCCTTTCCATACCTCAGAAGTATCATTTCTTCTGCATTAATTTCCTGTTTCTCTAGATGTTGCAACCATCTTTCGCACCATAAGGAGAGTTTGTGTATATGCATTGTTTTATAAGCCTTAAGGTTGGTTTCTTTTCGTGCTTACTTTCCCAATGTTCCTTTGATGTGCCGCAGATAGCCTGAAATTTAGATATTTTGTGTTGTAATCAATATTTTCATTTCAATTTCAAATTATTAGCAATAGCATTTGAGAAAGAAAAACTGTATTAATTATCGGCGTGGCATTTTATCATGAACGTGTCTAGTAAATTTAGCGTACCCCAAGAATAAATCATCCAAAGACCGCTACTGGCACTTTATGTTTAGAGCGCTGATCGATTTATCTCTAAACAAAGCTGCGCGCAGGAGGATGCGTTGCCCATTGATTTGGAAAAGGGAAAATTGATGGCTGGAAGCTGGTTTTAAATTCAATTGCCACAGTAATTGCATTCACTTGTACAAATTCAATCATTTTTTAAACACACATTACAATTCTAGTGACATGTGAGTGAGACATTCCGAGCGTTGGTATAAAAACGGTATTCTATATTCTTCGTTAATGTACACACAAACGATCCGAGCATGTATATGTACGAAGTGAATTATCATGCATTTGTTTTGTCTTCTCTTGTATCCACTACTAAAATTTAGAGAGATCTCTCTTAACTTCAAAAAAGCAATAATCTAGATTTCGCAAAATGTCAGTAGTTATTTACAACGAACTGATTTTAAAATAAATTACTATGCAATATTTGTTCTCATTAAGAAAATTATCGATTCACAAAAAACATACAACGAAACATAGCCTAGCATACCTTCTCCAGCCGTACTTAATCAAACTCTATGTGCATCAATGGGGACTACCAGATCTAGGATAAGGGGATGGAAGGATGAAATTGACCCTTCATCGAAAGTGAAAATGCAATAAACGAGTACTAAGTACCATATAAATACATTACTTCCCGTGTTATTTCAATATATAATTAACACAGAATCGAATGTATATTTTATATGAATTATTTAAGTGTGGGAGATCTCGCTATACAGAGGACTAGATTTGGGGTGACCACAAGGACGATTCGCGACAGCCGCGATTTGTCGTTAATGTTTTGGGGCTTTCTCATCTCTTAAACCGAGCCGCAGCGCAAGGGACGGAGGTTGGCGCCATTGTGTAGAAATGATGCTCGTAATGGGGCTGTGGGGCCGGTGGTGGCGACGACGCGGGCATCGTGGAGTAGCGGGCGGAGCGGGCGGAGCGGGCCGGAGCGGGGCGAGCGGGGGGAGCGGGGCGAGCGGGCGGACGGCTGCGGGGCGGAGCGGGGCGAGCGGGGCGAGGACGGGGCGGACGGGGCGGACGGCGGAGCGGGCGGAGCGGGGCGGAGGCGGGCGGCGGAGCGGGCGGAGGCGGGGCGGACGGGCGGAGCGGGGGACCGGGGCGGAGCGGGCGCGGAGGCGGGCGGCGAGCGGGCGGAGCGGGCGAGCGGGGCGGAGCGGGGGGCGGGCGGCGGAGCGGGCGGAGCGGGCGGAGTCGGGCGGGGCGGAGCGGCGGAGCGGGAGCGGGAGCGGGGCGGGGCGGAGGCGCGGGCGGAGCGGGCGAGCGGGGCGGAGCGGGGCGGAGCGGGCGAGCGGGGCGAGCGGGGCGGAGCGGCGAGCCGGGGCACGGGCGGAGCGGGGCGGATCGGGGCGGAAGCGGGCGGAGGCGGGGCGGAGCGGGGGGGCGGCGGAGCGGGGCGAGCGGGGCGGAGCGGGGCGGGAGCGGGGCTGGCGCGGGGGAGCGGGCGGAGCGGGCGGAGCGGGCGGAGCGTGGCGAGCGCGGGCGGAGCGGGGAGGAGCGGGGAGGGCGGGAGGAGCGTCGGTGGCCTCGGGCGTCTCCGCCGGCGGTCGCGCGATCGAAGCGGGCGTCGGGGCGCGGCAAAACGTCCAATTGGGCTCATCATTACAACTGATTATGCCGTCTCGAAATTAGC
>BOPP01000060.1:2439475-2452929 GCA_017312745.1 Gryllus bimaculatus
CTTTCTCATCTCTTAAACCGAGCCGCAGCGCAACGGACGGAGGTTGGCGCCATTTGAGAAATTGATGCTCGTAATGGGGCTGGTGGGGCCGGTGGTGGCGACGACGCGGGCAGTCGTGGAGTAGCGGGCGGAGCGGGCGGAACGGGCGGAGCGGGCGGAGCGGGGGGAGCGGGGCGAGCGGGGCGGAGGGCTGGCGGGCGGAGCGGCGAGCGGGGCGGAGCGGGGCGGAGCGGCGGCGAGGAAGCGGGCGGAGCGTGCGCGGCGCGGGCGGACGGGCGGAGGGGCGAGGGCGGAGCGCGGAGCGGGGAGCGGGTGCGGAGCGGGGGAGCGGGGCGGACGGGCGGAGCGGGCGGACGGGCGGAGCGGGGCGCGGGGAGCGGGGCGGAGCGGGCGGAGCGGGGCGGAGCGGGGCGGAGCGGGGGCGGGGCGAGCGGGCGGAGCGGGCGGAGCGGGCGGAGGGTAGCGGGGGCGGGCGGAGCGGGGGGCGGGGCGGGGCGGAGCGGGGCCGGACGTGGCGGCGGGCGAGCGGGGCGGAGCGGGGCGGAGCGGGGCGGAGCGGGGCGGAGCGGAGCGGAGCGGGGCGGAGCGGGGCGGATACGGGGCGGAGGCGGGCGCGGGCGGGGGGAGCGGGCGGAGCGGGCGAGCGGGGCGGAGCGGGGCGGACGTGCGGGGCGGAGCGGGGCGGAGCGGGCGGGAGCGGGCGGAGCGGCAGCGCGGGCGAGCGGCCGGACGGGCCCCAAACAATAAGCGAAGATCGCGGCCTGTCGCGAATTCGTCCTTGTGGTTCACCCCAAATTCTTCCATTTGTATTCAGGAGATCTCCCACACTATAATAGTCATATTATTACATTCGAATTCTGTGTTAATTATATATTGAAATAACGGGAAGTAATGTATTATATGTAACTTAGTACTCGTTTATTGCATTTTCAACTTTCGATGAGGGTTCATTTTCATCCTTCCATCGCCCTTTATCACTAGATCTGGTAGTCCCCATTGATGTCACATAGAGTTTTGATTAAGTACCGCTGGAGAAGGTTCTTAGGCTATCGTTTCTGTTATATGTTTTTTGTGAAATCGATAATTTTCTTTATGAAGAACAAATATTGCATAGTAATTTATTTAAAATCAGTTCGTTGTAAATAATTACTGACATTTTGGCGAAATCTAGATTATTGGCTTTTGTGAAGTGAAGAGAATAGCTCTCTAAATTTTTGTAGTGGATACAAGAGAAGACAACAAATGGCAATGATAATTCACTCGTACGATATGACATGTGCGGATCGTTTTGTGTGTACATAACGGGAAATATCAGATACCGTTATTTATACCGAAACGCCTCGGAATGTTCACTCACATGTCACTAAGAATTGTATGTGTGTTTAAAAAATGATTGATTTGTACAAGTGAATGCAATCTAGTGGCAATTGAATTTAAACCAGCTTCCAGCATCGATTCTCATCAATGGGCAACGCATCCTCCTGCCGCGCAGCGTTGTTTAAGAGATAATCGATCAGCGCTCTAAACAATAAGTGCAGGTAGCGGTCTTTGGATGATTTATTCTTGGGGTACGCCTAAAGTTACTGACACGTTCATGATAAAATGCACCCGATAATTAATACAGTTTTTTCTTTCTCAATTATTGCTAATAATTTGAAATTGAATGAAATAATTGATGTACAACAAAAATATCTAAATTTCAGGCTATCTGCGGCACTATCAAAGGAACATTGGGAAAGTAAGCACGAAAAGAAACCAAACTTAAGCTTTATAAAACAATGACTATACCAACTCTCCTGTATGGATGCGAAAGATGGGTTGCAACATCTAGAGAAAACAGGAAAATTAATGCAGAAGAAATGATACTTCTGAGGTATGTGAAAGGATACACATCAATGGACCATGTTAGAAATGAGGATATAAAAGAAGAATTGACAATCACCAGCTTACAAGAAAAGATAAATACATATAGAAAAAAATGGATTGACCATTTACAAAGAATGAACAATGAGAGATTCCCCAAGCAGGCCTATTACTATTTCCCAAAAGGAAAGAGAGAAATAGGAAGACCAAAGAAGATCAGCCTAACCCATGCTGCTGCTGCTGATGATGAAGAGTAAATGCTACCAACTGTTTGTTTGAAAATTTCAATGAATGTCAGTTTCAATTTCTAAAAATGATTTTTCGTTTATATTTTAGGGGAAATCCGACAGATGTTACTTGGAATTCCATTGGAGAACCACTGGACAGAACCTTTGGTAAAATCAGTTGATCTCCGGCTGTCCGTGTGTTTCTTTGTTACAGTCATTTCAAATTTAAGCGGTTCTATTATCAGATATTCATTATTGACTGCAATCCCTCATGTCATTGAGAGTTTTACTTATGGTTTGAAATTGCTGTATTCTTACTTATGGTTGCAAACAAGAGAGTGTTATTGAATTTAAGCCGACGGACGCATTACAAACTTCAATTATTATGATTGGGCATAGTCTTCGCTCAAAGGTCTCTCGCGCTGTGATGTTTACGTGATAAGAACCAAAGAAATTATCAAATCTTGCTCTCTGAGAAGTTAGGTTGGGCGATCTCAATTTGTTTGTCTTTTGGTACTAGAAGTCAAATCCAAATCGAGAGTATTACAACAAATTAGTTTTTATATTGAATTGTTTATAATTTAAATTATAATCACAAAGAAATCAAACAATTTCTGCTATAAATAGAGTGCAGCGGTCTCAAGTTCTTTGCTCTAGCCCAACTCTAGAAGTGTATTTCCCCAGAACTTCCCCCAGATTTCCCCAGAATTCTGCACTTCTGCACGTTTCTCTGTTTTAAAAACCTCTTCAAAACTCTTGATTTATAACAATCAGTTCGCTTGCAAAACGAATAAATGAAGTTCATTGAGTTCATCTCAGCTGAGCGTGGAATAAAAACCTTCGTAATACTCTCTAATAGACGACTATTCTTCGGTAATTTTTTGCTATGATGCTCTAATATTTGTCAGCGTTTCGGGTGTAGAGTGCGTTAATGACCACGTTAGTAATGTGATGTGACACGTAGTGGACAGTTATGAAACCTGGTACTTTTGTGGCCATTTTGTTTGATGCAAATCCTTGTGCAGGGAGATGGGTCACCATTCGTTTTAGCAATCAATCATATGTTCATAGTTCGAAGAACTACAAAATGATGCTCACATCAGACTACTAAAGAAAATAAAAAAAAGAAAAACTAAAAAAACAACTGGAGGTGAAGTTGGCATGGGCACTCGATAGCACCTGCGAGCGAGAGGCTGCACCCCTCCCCCTCCACGCCCCCGCCCCACGCCACCACTCGCGCCTTGGCCGCGGCTCCGGCAATGGGACAGGCGACACTTGTCAACAGAGCAAGCGCTATCTCGGCTCGTTTAAAAGTTTGAGCGGGGCGGCCGGGCGGGCGCGCAGGGCGCCGGAGTGCAATAATTGGCGCCGTCGCGCCCGCCCGACGTTGCGGTCGCCGCGCGCCGCCTCCCCCGCCCCTCATCGCGCCGCCACCCCAGCGTCGCGAGACGCGCTGAAATACGCCGGGCGAGCAGCTGGGGTCCCCATTCGCGCGGGCCGGCCCCGGGCCCCCCCTCGCCCCCCTCCGGGCCTATCGCGCGGCCGATGTTTCAGGATCGGCTCGCAGCCGGCATTCAATATTCATTGGGGCGGCCGCGAGCCGGAAATCTTCTCAGGCAGGCAGGGCGGCCGCGCGGCCGCGTCCAGGCGCGAGCCGGGGACCCACGTGCGGCGGCGGCGGAGCGCGCGTCGCGCGGCAGTGCCGCGGGGCGGACCCTTCCGCACCCCCGCCGCGCCCTGCTCCCCGCGCCCTCGCGGCCGCGCGCGCTCCGCGCCCGCGCCGCCGATTATCGACGGCCGCCACCGCCGCCGCCCGCCTCGGCCCGAGCTCGCGGCGGGCTGGCCGCCGCGCGGCGCGGGCGCGGCGCGGCTGTGGTTCGGCGGCGCCGCGGCGCGCGCTGCGGCGGGGGTGCGCCGGCGCGCGACGCGCCAGTGCGAGCGCCCCATACGCCAGCCGCTGTCCGTCGGTGGTTCGTCTCCCGCCGCAAGCCGTGGGCGCAGCCGCCTCGCCGTTGTCGCACCGCTCGTGCCTCAGCGCGCTCGCGCCCGTTCTCGAGTCGCGTGCTTTCCCTCACCTCCACCCCTCGACCACCATTCGCGTCGAGTGCGGCCCCCCCGTCCCTCGTGCGCACGTGTGGTTCGCTGGCCGGTGATCGCGAGTGCCTCTGGTGAACCACCGCCGCCTGCTGCCTGCCTGCCTGGCCTGCAGCCGGACGGCGCAACCCCCGGGCGTGCAGCTGCGGCTGAGCGTGCGTTGAGGTAAGCGCAGGCTCCCCGCGCCGCGCGTGCTGAACGCGCGCGCGCGCGCGCGCCGTGGCTGCTCACCGGCCGGCCGCCCCGCGTCACGCAAGACGCCGCCGCCGCGGTGCTCGCCGCGCCCGCGTCGCGTCTCGCTGTCGGCGTCGCCCTGCGGCTGCTGCAGTGCCTTGTGACAGCTCCGCGCGGCGTTCGGAGCGACCGCCCGCGGCCTTGGCCAGTGTTTGGCCTTGCCCGGCAGCATGTTGTCGCGGCCACTGGAGGAGCACGCTACTCGCGCTGACAAGTTCAAGGGATTCGCAGTGTTTTGGGGATTATCTCTTTGCTTGTTTTGATTTTTTTGCCTTCCGCGTTTTGTTACGTTGCGTCATTACATAGTTCTCTTGCTCTGGCAACTTCCTCAATGTATAAGGCCTATTTATTCGATTTGAGATCAAATATATTGCAATAACACTTAATAAAATTTGATGGTTTATTAATATTTTTTGTTCCAAACATTTATTTCGTTTCCTTGGTGATAATATCTCCTCTTTGGGATTGCGTTTTGGGAAACATTAATTCAAAACACAACAATAAGTAAGTTCAAGAGATTTTTTAGTGTCAGTGATATTTTTTCCGTGTTTATCGTTTAGTTCCATTCGATTATAAACTATTTGCCCAGTCAGCCCAAACGTCTATCTACACTTTGCTCGTTTCTCTCCCTTTTTCGACGAATTCTCATAAATATCTAATTCTCTCCAGACTTATGTAGACGTGTTCATTGCTTTCATTTCTAAATAGTGAAGAATCTCCCATTTTCTATTCTTAATAATGAAAATTCGCGAAAGTGTTTGCAAGATTGTTTTAAAATGCAAAAAATCCTGATTTGGACAAATTCGGAAGTCACTTTATAATCTTTGGTCACTTTTTGGACCACATTCCTTCGTAAATAAATATCCTGCCGCATTATAAGCATTTTAAGAATTTGAAAGAACCTGTAATGCGACTTCAGTATATTGATAAAAATAAACTGCATTTTCAATAATTCTAATAATTAGAAACTTATGCCAGAAAATTAAGTTTTTTTAGCAAATTCTATTAATTTTATAAGAAGCACAGATACCTACGTCAGGAATAGCTGTAGAGCGTGGTTGGAATCTCGCGTCAAGCTTGTAAATTTCCATCTGAGATATTACGTTTTGAACTTAATGATCGTGCCACTGAAAATATAGCTGTCATCTTTCATCATATCATTATATACCACCTGAAATGTGTGTCTAGAAGAATTCTAAATCGTGTTGATACCATAATTTATGTTGTAACAAAAGTGGATAGTTGTATACGAGTGTAAATTACAACTATTCTTCGAATATTCATGTTCTTGGGACAGTGTTTTTATGTGAGGGCAATATTTTGTTGACTTAATGGCAGAGAGACTAGACATGCTTAACTCTTATATCAACAACGTAGCGTGTCTTGCGTCGGAAATCCACGGTTAATGCCACCGATTTATTCGTAGCGCGCTTGCTGATATTTGTGATGCGTATTTATGTATGCATGTATTGTTGGAACAAAATAATATGTTAAGAAAATGATCGATTGTCTGAAATTACAATACTTATTAGCTGAAAATGCTCATACAATGGAAATACCTAGTTTTTTTCTGCCACTTAATGGCTAACGATTAGTGGTAAAAAATTAGATCTTGAATAAAATAATTAAAGACGTTGTCATTGCCAACAATATTGCCATCGAAAGCTGCTCTTGCATTAAATAATATTGTTGGCAATGACAACGTTTTTAATTATTTTATGAAAAATGCCAAAGATATCACACCACAACACCTATAGATCTTGAATGTTTATCCTGACGTTCTTTTGTTAGAATATTAATATATTACAATATAAAATAAATATAAAACAAAACGAAGTATCTCTATTGTCTTAAATCCATTCATTCAAATGCCGGAAATTCCTGAACACCGAATGTTCTTACTCAAGTTTACCCGATGACAGTTTAAACCTGTCTAGTTAGAACTAGCGCACTTTCTGTCTTTCGTGTGTTGGCATTTACGAATACATGCATTTTAAGTTAAAAGAAGGGAAACTGGCGCACCATAAGGACACCGAATCAACAAATATTAAGTTCAATTAAAATATTACAGAATATATAATCATCGTAGAAAATGTTAAATCCTGTAACATGACCACTTCAAAACACATTGTATTTCGTATTGGAGTTAATGTGTTGATACGTTGTTTCTCAAATACAAAAGAAAGTAAAATTTCGCTGTTAGATTGTCTGATGTTCTGATGATACGATGCGTCTATGGCAGGATATTTCGTTGTAACGCTGTTCAGGTTGTTACTCTGGAACGTTGATACAACGGTGGACCTGATGGTCCATCACCGGGAAGTTGAAAATTCCTCCACACGGGCTTCGGCGTTTTCTTCCTAAACGGCCTTCACGCGCAACCGGTGCGACGCGATGTCTCCCCTCCCCTCCCCCCCTTCCCTTGAGACGGACCATCGCTCGCGCTGCAGTAGGGTGGCCGGTCCCTTCCGATCGCTGGCGGTGGCGGTGGGCGGGTGGGGGCAGCGCAGGGCGGCGGGCGACGCGCGGTCGCTGGCGAAGGTCGCTGGGCGCCGGCGGCGCGGTGGCGACCCACCGCCCGCCCTCTCGGACGCAGCGAAAAGCTCTGCCGCCGCCGCCGCCCCACACCTTCGACCGTCGACGGAATGAAAAGCGACCAGGATTATTTGTATTTAGCCATTATAAGAATGGGTGAAAACCAGAACGGTATAAATGGCATTTTATAAATTTTCACATTTTAAAAAGAAATATTTATTTAAGTCTATATCACTGAAAAAAGACTTGGTGCTTTGTTTCATCATTAAAACCACGGCATTTCAATTGTTCATGAAAACCACGAAAATTTATTGCCACTGAAATATAGTCGAAAATAAACACGTTTTTCTCAGAATTTTTAAAAAGTCACAGTTTTGGTTTTCATCCAGCCATATGGCCCGTAAAAGGCAATTGACCTCAGCGGTGTTAGATCGCGGCGTTCCTGGTCGGTCAGTCAACCAGGAACCCGTGATGCCTCGAATTCGTTTGACCTTCGTGATTTCACGTAGGTCTGCTTTAGCATCTGTTACGTAACGAATTCGGTTAGCGATTTGGGTTTCGGGGTGGAGATCTTTGTTTAACCATCCCAGCATTCGCCTGGATGGCCGAGGGAAACCACGAAAACCTGGGTCAGGTAGCCGGCACGGGGATTGAACCCGGACCTCCCGATTGCGAATTCGGCGCGCTACGCTCTGAGCGACGTCGCCCTGTCGACCAGAAATGTTCTACCTCCAATGCCAATTATTATTATTATTATTATTATTATTATTATTATTATTATTATTATTATTATTGTTATTGTTATTATTGTTATTATTGTTATTATTGTTATTATTATTATTATTATTATTATGCAAGTTACTGCTGTAGTTTTGATGCGTGGGAAAGTACGAGTATTTAATGAATTTAAACGTTTCAGTAATTCAAAGTAATCAGTAATTCTAAAACTGAACTACGATACCTAGAATTTTATTTAATGTGACTACTGAGAATGATAAAGTGTGAAGTGTATCTAGTACATATTATAAATTCTAAATGAAAACTATGAATTGTGACTGACTTTGGAACAGCTCACTCAATCTACGAACCTTAATAGAATCGAACCACAATCTAAATTATGGATTCAGTTTTTACTTATTTTATTAAACAAACTGTTATAATTTATCTCCCAGTAAATGCTAAAACGGTGCATAAGACCAAATTTTAAAATTTTGTAAATAAAAATTCGCTATTAGCATTTGACTTATTCGAGCAATGTGTTTACAAGTCCCTGTAACTGACGAAAGCAATCTCTAATGAAATGGGTGGACGCTGTAGAGCCTCTTCTGTAACATCATGGTTGCACTGTCGATTAGAACATGTGAGAAGATAAATTTTGAATGCTCGGTAAAGCTGATAAGGATAATTGAATATGAATTAAGTTATTTTTTAGCATCTGCTAGCAATATTTCCCTCAAGAAGATATTGGAAACAGAAACAGTTTCATTTTAATGTAAAAATTTAAAGGCTCTATCTCAAATAATTAAGAAATTACACGCGATACGATGAGATCGTATGAACATCACTGCATTAAATATCTCCGACGTCGTTTGATAAAAAATGTATTATTTTATGTTGCAAGGTAGAAGAGAGAATACTCGTATCATGCATATAATTCGGTAGACGAGGCCGCATGTGTATTTCCGCAAACGACCCAACGAGAGAGAACGCGTTTTCGGAACGCGTAACTTCGCAAATCACAGCTGGGGAGAGGTGTAATCTAAAAGGATGATCAGAAACTGCAAACGCTTGAAGCCAAAATCCTGTGAGGAATTCCCGGAGACTTCTGAACTTCGCGAAGTCGCCAAGTGAGTCTGATAAGACTTCCCTAATACGTATAGTTGAATGGAACACAGATTTCTGTTGTTACACATAAGGAAAGTTTCAAGCAATTTTCTTCTTAAATCCTGTAGCTTTCCTTAGGAAGGAAAATTATTTGTTTCCATATTTTTTTTTATTTCAGTTTTATTTCGTTCTCAGTTAAACAGTAAAATATTGGGAGAGTGGTAGATGGATTTAATAGTTCTTTAAAACGCTAGCAAACTGAAGTCTTGATTACTCAATACGTTTGTGATGTTTTACGAGCAACAACGTGAAACCCAACCAGTATTTTTTCTCAAAGGGCAGATCGTATAGGTAAGCAGTATAACATAATTTCGAATATCTCGTTACTCGCGTGACCATATTGAACGATTTATTAGCCCATTAGTGTAGCGAATATTATAATTTGTGACCTTGTCTGTTGCAAATACGTTGCATGTTTGGTGATCTGATGGAGATTAAAGCATTGGCAACTTCAAACGCTGCGGATGTAGTGTAGCACGAAAGACGATGTATTGCTTTGCTGTTCGGTTCCTTACCTTGACGACCTCGGAAGATAACATCATTTGAGTCGAAATGAGACTCTTGCATTTTGCTAAGGTATCCAGTGCAAAAGTAGTAAGAACATGTAGACAATTGGACACTTAATAAACGTACATTGCTAACGGTCGCAGAGAAATTCCTTCAAATATTTAGTTTTCTTTAAACTAAATACGAGAGAAATTTAGCACTGTGGATTGGCAACTCATAATCTATTCGAGTAGAACTACTTTCCACGTCGAACAGAAATTGAAAGAAAAATTTGCAGCTTCTGTCCATATGAAAGGTGTCTACAGTTTTGTAAGGTATTCAGAATCATGATCAAAATACACAAACACAAAGAAACACTTTCGACTTTGCCTTATAATTCACATATTTTATTGCGTTATTCCGTCTATTCTCACACTGCTCGTGCCGATTGAATGTTCATATTCTTTGCGTCACAGCTTATGAAATAAACGAATCAAATTGACGTCATACGCCACCAAGACGTTAAGGAAGAGGCCATCCACCATTGAATACTTGCTTAGAGTTAAGGAAGAAAATCATTTTTGATATTGTTGGTACGTAAAAAATGGTGGTACTATGTATCCATACTGCTATACTATATTATTGCAGTATTTGTGGACTGTTTCTTTTAAAATATTTCATTTATTTGAGTGTTATTCGGGTATTTTTTATTTGTTGTTCTTGTGCAGTTTACGTGCTAGTGTTTGGGAAAACATTTCGTTCGCTTTTGTTCATCAGCATTTTGCTTCCGCAGGCCACTTTTTGATAATTTCCAGTAAATAGTGTAGAGTTTCGTGTTTAAAATTAATCTTTTTTGACAATAATTTACGGATTAATTGCAATTATCTCATTAAATTTAAATAGTTAATAGGTAACTTCAAAAAGTTTAATAAATGCTGTAATTTTAAAGGAGAAGTAACGGTTAATAATTTTATATGAATGTCGTTTTAACTCATTCTTCAAATCATTTTTTATTTTATAAGTATTCAGTTCATAAGCGTAAGATTCTTACGATGGTGTGAAAGGAACAGCGATAAAACTCTACTAGCTTATAATATATTTTTCAATAATATTTAACATTACAAGAGAACCATAGAGTGAAGATATATCTTTAATTATTTATAGTTGTTTTGAAAATGAAGGCAATTTGTGAAAGTGCGGACGCGTTACATACTGTCTTTTACTCCTCGTGATAATTTATGTAGTGATATTATCAATTGTAGTTGTTCCATATCTTCAATAATTTCCGAAACATGTATCTTATAATATTGGAAATAGGCTTAGGTGAAAATATCAGAGAAATACTTTACATTTTTATGTGTTCATTTCTAAATCTTTCATAAAAACAGACGTCGTTTCGAGTACAGGATGAGTCAATTCAAAGTAAAATGAAAATCTCAATTTATGTTCAATGAACCATCATACAAGAGTCTTTGGTGTATACGAGACATAGTTGTGTGAAGGTTGAAAAAATTGTGTCCCACGCTGAGCTCGAAACTGGTTTGTAAGTATGTTAAGACATTTTTTAAGACGATCTGGCGGTAGCATCTGCCCCCGTGAATTCATTGCTGGCCGAACTAAGAACGTAGTAAATCAAGTGATTACAACTAAGTAATCAGTGCAAGTTTATGGGGGAACGTAGGTAGTTAAGAAAGAAGTCGACAAGATTGATTCGTGGAAGATGTATATGGTGCTGAAGGTAAAAAAGTGCATAATGTAATAATAGGGTTTTGTATAAGAGACTGAAGCTGAAAAATAGAGGGAAAAGACGCAGAAATGCCGTTGAAGAGGAAATTACGCCTCAAAATCAAAATATTCGTTTCAAACTCGCATGGCGTTGAGTTCGTTGAGATGGATCGGAGTATATCAATTTTGGTGCCAGTTCAGGACAGACGTACAGCCGTTTTGCTGTACATCAATTTTTCGGTATCAAGAACGTATACGAAAGGTAAAATGTGAATTTTGGCTACATAACGTGTTAGATGAAGTAAGTTGCTGTATAAAGGAACAGGATTTTTCAACTTTTTCGATGTCAGTGCCCCACAATATGAGTTTTTCTGACAAAAAATCGCTACTTTTCGCTTTAGCATTCTCTTCACATTATGGGCTAGAAAGTAAAAGCACAATATTGTCGCGTTAAGGAGGCAAAGGATTCAAGCATTTTAAGTAAGATTAAAGTACTTGTATTATAGAAATTTAATAATTTGTTAAC
The DNA here is from genome assembly GCA_017312745.1 of Gryllus bimaculatus. Taxonomy (NCBI): domain Eukaryota; kingdom Metazoa; phylum Arthropoda; class Insecta; order Orthoptera; family Gryllidae; genus Gryllus; species Gryllus bimaculatus. The sequence continues at coordinate 2,451,050 of BOPP01000060.1, forward strand.
ATTCTCCTCAATATTCAAACAATGGCAGTTTAACATTAAACAAATTATAGTAGAATGACAAATAGGTTGAGATTCAAATGATCTTTTTTTATAATCTGCATTGTCTTAATTTTATTGATCTACATTCTCAAGAGATTACGTATTTGAACTCATAAACACGTCTTAGAAATTTAGATGACAATAAAATTCAGTTGTGAAGAATCATTACATTGAGAATCACCATCCCATTTTTACTTTTTTGAATCTAATGGTAAGCATCAACTCTATCATCGATCTTTAACGCGCCGACAACAAACGCGTTGGAAATCTTCAGTCTAAATGGCCTACCGGATTTCTCTGTGCGGTAAACGAACCGATCAATCATCGAAAGAGCTTCGAAGGTGCTCGAAAGAGGCTCATAAATAAAGCCTAAATGCCCGCATCACTTACACTCTCGAGTCGAACATCTCGACCTCTGGCAACCCGGATCATTACCCCCCCACCAGCCTTCTCTGCTCCCACTGACGTTTTCCATTGACTCACCCTTTGACAAGCCCTGTCCCGACCCTTCAGTTTATTTCTTACCCCTTTGCTCCTTACGCATTTGCAGACGTAGCTTCTGACAGCACTGTCATCGCCACATTCTCAATGTATTACATTTTGCTGATCCTTAAAGTGCATATGTATTGATGGTTGCTTCTCTCTTCCTGTATGTAGGCCATCAGCAGAATGAGACGTACATATTCGATTGCCGCCACTTTTCTAATTAACTAATAAAATTAGTCAAACAACACGAACTATAGTGTGTTTAGGTGACGTGTTGTTCGGGTTGATTCACATCTTTACTCTTAAGTTTTTGACGATCTAAAGAAACAAAAAAACTGTGTCGCCCCCCTCGCTCCCACCGTTCTATCGTAGAGTTAGGAATGTCTTTCCCCTTTCCTCTTTGGTTCTACCACTCTTCCACCAATTACTCCAGTCTCTCCTTACTGTTTCTATCACACTCACGTCCGTCTCTTTAACTACATCTGCATCAAGCGCAGTCTTCATTCTTTCTCTCTCTCTCTCCTGGTTCTGCCGTCACCGACGCGACTTCACCGCTCTAGCCCTACGCTTCTTCATCTCGTCCCACTCCAGCGCCCTGACTCCTCCTCCCCCCTCGTTCTTATCCCTCTCCACCCACTCACCCTCCGCGAGTACCATTGCGCTCCGCGAAGCTATGCGGCGGCGGCGGCGGCGGGCGGGCGGCGCGGTGGAAGGTAAATATGCCCCGCTATTGATTTTCCGCGCGCGCGCCGTCACTACAAAAGTCGCGTTCGCGGGCGGCGAGGGCGCAGGCAACAGCAGCGGGGCGGCCCTTCGCGCGCCCCCGCCCGCCGTACCCCGCCTCCCCGGCCACGCCGCCCCTTCCCGCACGACGCGCGCGCGCCGCGCCGCATGCGCGGTCTCCGCTCGCTTGCTCCCCGCTTTCAACCGTCGCTCGCTCCCTGGCGTTGCCGTCTATCAACGCGTCGCTCGCTCACAACACGGCCCTTCCGGCCTTCGCCTCCGTTAAACTCGCCCGGCCTGCCCACCGCCGTCTCCATGCCGTCCTCAATCGCCCGTCCTCCTCATCGCCGGTCCTCCATCGCCGTCCTCCATCGCCGTCCTCACAACCGCCGTCTCCATCGCCGTCCTCGCACCCGCCGCCTCCATCGCCGTCCTCCACCGCCGTCCTCCCTCCGCGTCCTCATCGCCGTCCTCCATCGCCGTCCTCGCAGTCCACTTTTCGCCGCCGACTGCCGTATCATCCCGTTCAGTCCCGCTGCTCCTCCAGAATGATCTCTCAATAATCTTTCACCGTACAATTCTGCTCAGTCTCCTTGCCCACATAGTCTCTCATGGCCCATACGGCTCCGCGC
>BOPP01000060.1:2486909-2498058 GCA_017312745.1 Gryllus bimaculatus
AGAGAGAGAGTGCACTATCAGGCCAAGTGTATGTCCGCGTATGGAGGCACGATTTTCGAAAAGCCGAAACGCAACTTCGAAGCGTATTTTTCACGAAAACGGGCCTTAGCTAACTGGCCGGGCGCCCATAACAATTTTTTTTGGCTATTTTTAATAAAATTTTGGAAAAAATGTGAAAAATTTTAAAAACATATTTTTTTTTATCATTACAAAAATGAAACTCCTATTTTTTTGGAAAGTCCCCAAGGTTTTTCTCAATCCGCATAAGGCGGTCTTCCATTGGCAAGGAAAATTAAAATCCCCTGGGAAAAATATTCCCCCTTTCTTCCAAATGGAAATTTTCCGACTGCAACAAGAAACGGAAAAAACAAATGTTTTTTATTGAATTTGCTCATCAATACCGGTTCTGAAAAATGCATATAGTAAAAATTTTTAGTGGTCCTCACATATCTATCTGCTGTCTGCCCTTTGTACCACTGGTAAAAATAATTTTTCAAACGTGTGGGGAACGTTTTGAACGGAAAAAGATTATGTTATATAGTTTTACGTCATTTAACTTATTAACTCTCACAAGAAACTACATGAATGCATTCAACAAGGAAAAAATGAACAATACTTTCTTCGCAATGCCGAACTGAATCAAGAATGAATTCCAATTTATTAAAAGTATCTGGGGGGGAGCTCTTCAAAATAATTTTGAATGCTGCTAGTGAGTGACCTTCCATTACCAGTTTTTTTGAGTAGATATTAAAGGTAAGCAACAAAGATTAGAAGACGTAGGGAAATCGTTTGTCCTACCTAAAAGTCTTTCACAGAGACTGGGGTAGACACAATCGAATTCGTAAAAAATGCGGTAATAAATTTCATCTATTAAATAGTACAATATCTTTGGCTCCTGCTTTTCGATTTTAACTTGTAAAGCAATTTAAGCAAGTTGAAAGTAAAATAAATTATAAAATATACTTTCTACCTAGAAAATGGTTTCATAAATCTTGTAGAACATATCGGGGGTGGCGAGATAGTGCACAGCTCTTGGTCATTTCAAGCAAGCTCTAGCACTTTTGTTCTCACTAGAATGAAAATAAACTGTATTGTTTCATTAAAGGTACTAGGCCATGAACTTCTTCCAGCTTTTTTAAAAGAGAAAAACTCTCTGCTTCAGGAACGCCAGGGCATTGAACCAAACTTTGCACGAGACTCCGGAACAAAGTTTCATCCATTTCCCAACAACTACCAACCATGAGCAAAAAAATGAAAAAAAATCCACATTCTTGAAATAACACTCATCGCAAAGGTCCTTTGTCACATCGTTTAGATGAGAAAGGCGACCCCGACAGCCCTGAACAGGAGCCACACAGGGGCGAGGTCGCGCACAGCAGCACCACCAGAGGAAACCAGCGCCTACTAAATTGCTCCCTCGGGGCTACGTTCTCTAGCTGCGCTAACGTGCCCGTACTGTGGTGACGTCAAGTGTTGAACTGAACTGAACTGAATTGGACTGGAAACTGGACTGGAACTGAACTGAATTGGGACTGGAACTGGAACTGGAACTGGACTGGAACTGGATCTGGACACTGACTGGAACTGACTGGGAACTGGGACTGGGAACCTGACTGGAACTGGACTGGACTGGACTGGAACTGGAGCTGAACTGAACTTGGAACTGGACCATGGAACTGGACTGGAATGGACATGGAAACTGGACTGGAACTGACTGGAATGGACTGGAACTGGACTGGAACTGGACCTGGAAACTGGACTGGAACTGGAGCTGGTAAATCTGGAATGGAACCTGGACTGGAACTGGACCCGAACCGAAACCGGACGAACCGGACCGGAACTGGACCGAACTGGACGGAACTGGACGGAACTGGACGGAACTGGACGGAAACTGGAACCGAACTGGACGCGAACTGAACCGAATCTGAACCGAACTGAACGGAACCGTGGGTGAAAAAGAACTGAACGGGAACTGAACGGAACTGAAACGGAACTGAACGGAAACCTGACGGGAACTGAACGAAAACTGAACGGAACTGAAGCCGGAAACTGAACGGAACTGAAACGGAACTGAAAGCGGAACTTGAAACGAACTGAACTGAGGCCTTATTTTACTTAGCGAGACTGGGGCCATGAAGACCGCGCTCTTACGTCTCACCACGAACAATTTCGGGCTACGGGGTTTCTTTCCGAACTAGCAGAGGAAGGAGGTATTTCTTCGGCGAATTTTGAATTTAGCTCAGGGGGTCATTAGGCTTGAGAATGCTTTTACATGCAAGTAAATATTCCGTTCAGTTCAGTTCCGTTCAGTTCCGTTCAGTTCCGTTCAGTTCCGTTCAGTTCCGTTCAGTTCGGTTCAGTTCGGTTCAGTTCGGTTCAGTTCCGTTCAGTTCGGTTCAGTTCCGTTCAGTTCCGTTCAGTTCCGTTCAGTTCAGTTCAGTTCAGTTCAGTTCCGTCCAGTTCCGTCCAGTTCCTTCCAGTTCCAGTCCAGTTCCAGTCCAGTTCCAGTCTAGTTCCAGTCTAGTTCCAGTCCAGTTCCAGTCTAGTTCCAGTCCAGTTCAGTCCAATTCAGTTCAGTTCAACACTGCGTCACCACAGTACGCACGTTGCGCAGCTAGAGAACGTAGCGCCCAGGCAGCAATTAGTAGGGCGCTGGTTTCCTCTTGGTGTGCTGCTGTGCGCGACCTCGCCCTGTGTGCTCCTGTTCAGGCTGTCGGGGTCGCCTTTCATCTAAACGTGTGACAAAGGATGACTCGCCGGGCCTTTGCGATGAGTGTTAATTTCAAAGAATGTGATTTTTTTCATTTTTGTGCTCATGGTTGGTAGTTGTTGAAATGGATGCAAACTTTGTCGGAGCTCGTGAAGGTTTGTTCAACGTTCCTGGAAGAGAGAGTTTTTTTTAAAAAAAAGTGGAAGAATTTTTTATTGGCCGTAGTACCTTTAATGAACAATATCAGTTTATTTTCATTTAGTGAGAAAAAGTTGCTAGATCTTCTTGAAATTAAAGAGCTGCACTATCTCGCATATGTCTACAAGATTTATGAAACATTTCTAGATAGAAAGTATTTTATAATTTATTTACTTTCAACTTGCTTAAATTGTTTACAAGTTTTAAAATCGAAAAGCAGGAGGCAAAGATATTGTACTTTAAAGTAGATGAAATTTATTACCGTTTTTTTACGAATTCGATTGTGTAAGTTCCTGTGAAGACTGTAGTAGGACAAACGATTTCCTACGTCTAATTTTGTTGCTTACCTTTATATCTACTCATAAAAAAACTGGTAATGGAAGGTCACTCACTAGCAGGCATTCAAAATTATTTTGAAGATCTCCCCCCAGATATTTTAATAAATTAATTCATTCTTGATTCAGTTCATTGGAAGAAGTATTTTCATTTTTACATACTTGTTGAATCATTCATGTAGTTTCTTGTGAGAGTTAATAGTAAATGACGTAAACTATATAAATATCTTTTCCCGTTGAAAACGTCCCCAACGTTGAAAAATATTTTACATGGTACAAAGGGCAGACAGAATAGATATGTGAGACCACTAAATACTATATGCATTTCAGAACGGTATTGATGAGTAATTCATTTACAGGTTTATTATACAGGTACAAATTTATTATACAGGTTCACAAACGTGGTCTAGATGGTCTAGAATTCAAATAAAAGAATTAGAGGTGATGTTTTTGCCAACATTATTATGTAATGTAAGAGAAGCTTTCGATGTTTTAACAACATCGTCAGTTATCTGATACAAACATAATAAATATAAAAAAACATTCAGCTTTGAACGAATAGATGTATAATTGAAAGTTCAGAAATATACAATTTTAAAAATAAGAGAAATACGAACATAACAAATGAAAGCAAATAAAATAAGAGGGTATTAAATAATGTTCGCCAAGACAACTTATCTAATCCTTTTATTTGGAGTCCCCCTAACAACACATCACCTGTAAATAATATTCTGAAAGTAGCATTTGAATCTATGATTCATCATTTTACTTTTAAAATCAATAAAATACATTTTACACTTTGAGATAATGAGAAAAAAAGCGACTGTGTATGAATGCAAGAGCTTCGAAGAGCTTGAATCACACACCAGCGGCCTAGACGAAAGCCTACCAGGCTCATTCAGAAAACTGAAAATTTTGGAGCGTATTTTTACGGAAACTGTTCTCCATTGCGAGCTATAATTTGTATTTAAATTCTTCTGTGGCATCATACCATTACACGAAATCCCACCTCAAAATTATTTTATCCATTCATATCTCCTAAATAAGATATTTGATTTGTTGTATGTCTAATCGTTTGGGTTAAATGAAATTGAGGTATTTTTTCTAAAGACGTCTCTATTCTGTAGGTCTACTGGCAACTTTTTCTTTTATTAAATTAATCCTTTATTCATCATTATTAACGACAATAAATCATTGTTGCTAACTGCATCATACTTACGTTTTGTTGCTTCCTTTTAATGTTTTCTTTTAAAATTTAGTTTTTCTTTGATGTCAATAAACCACACACATACATACACTAAAATGTTAGGTGCAGTATTTACAACGATTGATTTTTTTTCGTTTTACTTTTTTTGATATTTGTGAAATGCAAATATGAATTCAAGATCACTTGCTTTTCGCTTCACTTAACGTATCAACAAATAAAAAACGTATCTCAAGTTCACTTTCTCTAAACTTTCACGAATTTTAAAGTACGCCATAGATACCCTCTTCTCTCTTTCCTGCGCGGTGGAGCATTGTCCACGCGGTCGAGGCTTTTTAATTCATTCGCCTGGATTTTGCGAGCATTTCTGGCGCGTTTTCGCATTGTTTTTGAAGGCTGCGAACTTGAAAAAGGTTGTCGTGTCTAAACATAGCGACGCCCGCGTCGGCCGTGCCCACGGCAGCTGCAAAGCGGCGCTCGCTGCGAACTCCGCTCTGCGAGTGGCGAGCGGTTTTTGGGCGGCCCCGCGGAGCTGCCGTCGCAGCGCGACCTCCCACGATCGCAGCGCCGGCCAATGAAATGGAGGCGGAAAAAGTACGAAGTTGACAGCAGGTCTGGAAGGGAAATAATAAACACGTGTAAGCAAATAGTCGGTGGATATATATAACCGTGGCTCAAATTCGAAAATAAGCATTAGATGCGAATTCAATCTAGTGTCACATTTTTTTACGTGCACTATTTGCAATAAAACGAAACATCTAAAAAGAGCCATTGCATTAATTACTGAATTATACCACTAGAAAGATTCTGCGCTCATCTTATTTGCATGGATTAAACAAGTACGAAGTGCACTCTTAGATGATATATATCAAAAAATCGGTTTAATAGAAGTTAATACTGTTCACTACACCGGTTTCATCTCGCGGTACGATTTCTCTTCATAAATTTCACGTTAATAGTAAAATGGAGTATCAGTCATACAGAAGTGCAATGGAATGCTAAAAATTACCATTCTTCAGAATCCCAAGCGATTAGTAGTGAGAAAACGCAGCACAGTTTATCAGGATGTTTTTGGTGATTGTTCATAAAAGACACCCCTCTACCACTTGCCAATATTACCACCAAGTATTTTTTCGTTCAGAAAGAGTTCAAAAGTTTAACTGTTAAAAATATTTACGAGTGCTTAATTGTTGTTTAAAGAGTGTTTTGGAATATTGAGAGTTAACTTGTAAGACTTTCTTACATTAGTGTGGTACAAAGTGTCATACACCCTGAAAAACACTCTCATTTTACCACCAATAAACGTTAATATAAATAATGTTACAATACTAATATGATATTACAAGCGGCAAATTTTATTTGTTGTGTCACATTTATTTTGTAAAGATAAGTACAGGTTAAAAATACGGGGGACTAGAAAAAAGTAACTATTTTCCTTTGGCCCCATACATAGATAGCCATTTGGAGGGATGGTATGCGGAAACGAAAATGAAAGCTATTTATTGCTGTTGAATAATTACTTCTTATACATTAGTAGAAAACGGTTGAAACTCATTATAAACGTGTGATAATTATTAATGAGAGCGTGTACTCATCTTAAAGTTAAGTGAAGATACAAATCAACTGCACACTCCCATATTAATTTCACAATAATTGTCGTACCAATAATCTCTACCAATCTTCTTCTTCTTCTTCTTCTTCTTCTTCTTCTTCTTCTTCTTCTTCAACACTTCTCGGGTTAGACCTCAGGTCTTCACATATCTCTTTTCCCTCTTCTTTTGTAAGCATCTGCTGCATAGTAGAAGAACTGTATGCATAGTACTGCTGAATAGGAAATTGCTCTCCAGACCTGTATTAATGACATTTAATGCGAAAATAAAGTAGAAGTCTGGATGGCCGAGATCGTAAAGGCAGTAGGGCCGTAGTGATCACGGACCGAAGGATCGCGGTTTCGAGTCTCGCCTCGGGCATGGCTGTATTTGCGTCTGTACTTTCACCCCCTATCATCACTATATCATGTCATCTACACAGTACACGTAACGTTAAATCCAATAGTGATCGCCATGGACCTAGATGTTGATGCAATCTTAAATAACAAAAAAGTAGAAGTTTGGTGTTGATGACTTAGGGAATGTACATTTTTGCAACATGTAGGCATGGCGGACGGGCAGGGACAGGCAGAGAGTAGGTGGGGCACGAGTTATGTTTCTTAAGCCACATTATACGAAATGATACCGTTCTGATCCTTCAATTTTATTTTGGGATATTTATCTCTTCTGGGGACCGACCGTCATGGCTTAGGTGGTCACTTACGAGTAATAACTAAAAATGTAGTATATCAAATTAAAAAGAAGGGAAAGAAACAGAGATAATATCATTTGATGAAATAGAGGTGACTGTTTAATTTAGTGTGAAATTTTGTCTCAACGTTTAGCAATATTAGAATATATAATCATGCAACACACCGGGAGTATGATGCTGCAAATTGATTTCGGAAATGTCGGTTTCAGATTGGCAATTAGTACGAATCTATTTTCACTTTTAAAACAATGGTTTACGAGGTGCGGATTGTTCCCAAGTGGCTCCAGGTGGTATTAGCTATTCTGACAGCTTAATATTCATGTAGCGCCTTAGCATTGCGTATTAAAAAACTGATGCCACAGAGTATTTAACCAATTTACACTAGCAACAATCTAAGTAGGTTTCGCAGAGGAATTCGCAGATACAGACTGCAACGCAGAGAAATTGCTGTGGCAAGACGATGGCGAATCGAGCTGGGGGCTGAAAGTAGCTTCGAAGTACTGAGAAAGAAGCGATGCGCAGGGAAGTGGGCAGGACGAGGGGGGGGGAGAGGAGGGCGCCAGGGACATGAAAAAAGAGGAGGAGGCGTTTTATTTATGATTTGGTCCCACGGGCGACGCTCGTATTTTGTTGGTGTTTTGTTTCTGTTTGTTTTCGGACGCGAGTTGCTGTTTCGCGGCGGAACAATTTCATTGCAGCTGCGGCGGTGGGGGGGCGTGGCGCTTCGGAATGCTGGCGGAATATTAACTCTGTCGTGCAGATTCCTTCCCTGGGGCCACTGTCTTGCGAGCGAGTGCCACGGCGCTGCCCGCCCCTGCCGGCAGCGGTTCCCTGCGGCCGACAACCAACCAGGGGGACGCTGCGTTTTGGTGCGATAATCTCGCGTAAATTTGCACTTTCCTAGTTTTAGGGAAGAAAAAAAATTCTGGAAAAAATTGCACTTGAAAATGATGTAAGAAGAATCGTTTTGGGATGTTGCTGAGGGTTGACTTGTAATTGTGAAACGCTTTTGCTTCATGAGATGCATTTTCGAATTTTCAATGATGTTCAGTGTTTTGGAACTTGCTTTTGACACACTGGGGCGGTTCAATAATTGATAACTTGAATGGATAGCATGGAAAAATAAGCTGTCATAAAAATAATATTTTATAGAACAAGCAGCAATTGTTTACGTCGACGCTATAGCTAACGCCGTCTTTACAGCCACAGAAAATAAACTAGTATTTAGATTAGCGACTTGTTGGTTTTAACATGTCGCTGGCATTGAGTCTTACCATCGTGCCCACTATAATGTTTAATTGTTTGTTATATACGTGATTTTCTATTGTTTACTCTTTTTCTTAGCTGCATTGAATGTCTCCTTTACTCTTATTGTTCCTTTCGCACGCGTCTTCTTACTGAAATCTTCTCGTACACTACTAATTTCATAATTATCTAAAATTGACACAAAATAGGCAACCTTTGGGAGGAGTCAATGATTTTGTTAGATTAAAAAAAAAAAAAAAGGGAGGGCAGTTTTGTTTTTGACTTAAAATGTTAACATTTCATTATAATAATCCACAATTTCTCATCCCTGATAGTATTACTATATTCTTATTCTCAGTGCGTCGCCGGCCACGACATCTGACGTCATAATATCAGCAAGAAGATACTTCAACCTTTTCAGGACAGCTAATTCTTGCTGTGCCAGAAGTTCGTTTTACACACACTCAACAGGGACATTGGTTCTGCTACAGGCCGCCAGTAATAACTGTTTTAGCTGATTTCACAGAATGGCGCTGGAATTCCCTTTTGTAGTAGTTAAAAATGTGCGAGCACAAAAAGTTATATTAAGACCATTTATATAATTAATAATTCAAACAATCTTCTCTTAAATAAGGTATAAGCGCGCGAGCCATTTCTCTTAAAAATGTGTGTCAGACACATGCTGAACTGTTCAGCGTTTTTACCCAAACCTGCAGCTGATGAAGGAATTGAAAACAAAATAAGGCGAAATGACCTGGCTACATTTTGCTTATTTGAACATCACAATTAATCGAATTTAACTGATATTCAGGTATAATGTACAAATCATCATCATAAAAAAGCAAATTATGAACTTAAGATGTTGACTGGATATACAAAGAGTGGTTACAAAAATGTTTAAAATTGAGGTGAAAGTATATGTATTCTGCAAGAATGTATCCCATACGTCGGATTTCAAACAAATGAGATAAATAGGAAATTCGTACTGTCATTAGTTTGCCCAATGAAATGGTCATATTTTTCCGTAAGATGTACCGCAAAGAATATTGTAACGATTGTGTTAGGTCATTGATAACAACCTCGTCATTGAATGCATTTTATTTCCTTATCGTGGTATGTGCAATATTGCTTTATTTTGCATTTCTTTAGCACTGTTGACAAACCAGCAACAGCTCATAACGAGAGGAATTTTATTTTACGGAGCATTAGCCAACATGTCGGGACGTTTCCTCTCACTATGACAAAAAAATGGCCCGCCTATTTCCGAGCAACCGCCGCGGACTCTTGTTTCTCCCGCGATCTCGTAAAAACAGGAGTATTCTTTCACGGAGAAGTCGACATTTTATTTTTAAACGACTTTATAAAAGCGTCTCCGCGGGATTTCTTTTTCGCTGCTATTTCGAGCGGGCTTCATTGTTGCCCCGTCACTAAAACTGTTACAAAACAAATGACGGTTAAGAATAAACCGCGAGGGAGAGGGCGCATTCTCGCGGCGACCCGGAGACCTAGGAGGATGGGACAATGCAAAAGCCTGCAAGGGCGCCTTCTGCGCAGAGTTTTGTATTGCGAGAATTCGCCATTTGAGGATTTGAATTCCTACTGCTCCTTTTTGCGCTTATTTCATTACGTTAATGACGTCACTTAATCTACTGTCAAATGCATTGTTTCATGGGATTCAGAGATGGTAGATAACTGTGAGTAATTATAATGGAAGGTTCTTTCAATGCGATATTTCGTTCGAACCCTTTGATGTTAATTATTTACGTATGAATATACAACTTTCAATGAAGTCAAACTGCTCGTTTTTTTATGTGAATGGCGTTTGGTAGTGAGTGCTTTCCAGCATCACGAGGAAGAAAACAATTTTCGATACAGCAGATAGAAAATGTTCTTTGAGAAGTCTGTTGCCCCTCGTCTTGTTACTCCCTTACCTTGCCTTATTGCTTGATTTCTTGCACGTTTTCTTGTAGACACCTATATTTTACTTAGCAATTGTAATACTTTTCTGAAATAAGTTCCTTACTATGCGCTTTTCAATTCTTAACATGCCTAAAATCTTTCACTTCCTCAGTTTCTTCGAGTAAATCTCCTCTTTCTCTTTGATTTCTTTTCCCAAGTTGAACATTTCCACTTGATTTTATTCGTATTCTTCTCGTACGATTTTTCCTCTTGGTTTCTAATGTACATAAATATTTTCCGGTGTTCGGAATGATGTCGATGTTTTATTAAGTCGCTCTTATCTTACTCCTCAATGTTAAACTCTGGTTCTCCACCTCTTTCCCGTACTTTCCTGCGTTGTAGATAAAGCTGTCAGAATAAGCTCGTAGTAAATATTTTTCTATTTATATCGCGGACATTGAACGGCCACGTCGGTCAATAATAACGTAAAGTTTTCTGTCAACTTTGAAAAAATTAACTGCGGCGTCAGTGGATCAAATAACGAATAAAAATCTGCATAATAAAGACGTGTAAGAAAATAGTTGCAGGATAGATAATCGTGGCTCAAATTCGAAAAGAAGCATTAGATGGAAGTTCAATGTAGTGTCCCATTTTTTACGTACAATAGTTGCAATAAAACAAAACATCTAGAACAACTCAGGCATTAATTACTGAATTATGCTACTAGAAATATTTTGAGAAAGATTCATCTCATTTGGATGGATTTGCATGGATGTAAACAAATACACAGTGAACTCTTAGATGAAAAACAACAAATAATCGATTTAATACGTTCAATTAAGTTAATACTGTTCAATAAACCTGTTTAACATCACGGTACGATTTCTCATCAAAAATTTTACTTTAACAGTAAAATGGAGTTCGTCACACAGGAGTCGAGGGAATCGGCCTTCAAATAATGAAAACGAGAAGCACATTTACTCTGCGCTACGCGTTCACAATCTCTTAGCGGGCTTCCCGCAGTAGCCCTCAAAATACGTTCTCCAAAGAGCGGGCATTCCCTGTTCAGCCCCGCTGGGCAGCGCCGTGCCCGCGATGCGGTTCCCGCCCACGCTCCTTGTCCACCCCGCTCACTCCGTCCCGCCGTCCTGCTGTCCAGCAGTCCCGCCGTCCTGCCGTCCCTCGGAGCTTCCGTCGTCCTGCTGCCCCGTCGTCCTGCTGTCCCGCCGTTCCGCAGACCCGTCGTTCCGCAGACCC
>BOPP01000060.1:2544083-2571277 GCA_017312745.1 Gryllus bimaculatus
GCGCGTGCAGGTGAGGACGGTGGAGTGTTCAAGAGAGACATGTCGAGTGGTGAGGGATGTGGTGAGGGGGAAGGGAGTGAAAGCTGTCAAATGACTGAGCGTCACGTGTCGAAAGCGTCGCTTCTCCGACAGGAGAAAGGGCGTTAATTGAAATGGAAGGGTGGAGTTAATAGATATTGTGAGAATGAAAATAACGGCGTTCATATGTAAGTGATACACAGCCTCGGGCAGTATCGAATTAAAACATTGACAATTGAAAGGATTTAATGTATAATAATTAAATATTATGAATATTGTGTTATTTTATATTAAGTTGTGTATATTGTGAATTTAAGTTTGAGGAATTTTTAACGTTTGTATGGGTAATTTGCTCCTCGTTGCTACTGAAATGCGCGTGGATGAGAATGTCGGCGAGCAGTCACGAGAGGGGGCGGGATTGAGAAGTCGGGGAAGGGGGAAACTGTAAAGTGACGAGTGAGGCTGGGCATCAGGTGCCGAAAGCGCTACTTCGCCGTCAGGAGAGAGGGGGTTAATGTAAATGGAAGGGTGGGGTTAATGGTTATTGTGAGAATGATGATAACAATGTTAATTGTTTTATGATATAAAGCTTTGGGGAGCATTGAATGACGTTATGAAATATGTATTATGTATTAGGTATACATTATCCGTTACGTTTACTTGGATTGTTATCTAAGCACATTACTAGATATATTATTTATTGGAATTATTGTTATTGTTTGTATTTTAAATTATCTTGAATTGTATTTTTCTCAATGTATTTTCAACATGTGTATCAATATTTGTTAAAACACTCTTAATTATATAAAAAAGCTATTATATCGGAATGCAAACCAACATCTTCTCTCACAACTTGTTGTGGCTGACCATGAAAGATTACTTACGTGAGATAATACTTCATGTTGATATTACAATTATTAAAGAAACGACGTGTCATGACTTGCCTATTTTATGGATTTCATCCAAGATAAAATTTGAATAAAATTTGGATGAATAATTTTCTTAACCAGGGTGTTAACAAAAGACAAGCACATTTTTGAGTTCTTTGTTTTAAGTTTTATTAATACATCGTATTTGACTTCTTCAGTATCAATCTTTCGTGCACTGAATTTTTAATCACTCTTTTGACCATTATCCTCAACACCGAAATCACGGACAAAGCATATGTTAAAACGGTTAAGAAGATACACTGAAGACTTGTCGGTGAATGTGGTGAGTCACAAGGAATTTGCGGTAACTGGTGCATCGGAGTCAGGTATGGGGAACGGTGAGCTTAAGGTGGAACGGGAAGTGTAGTTGCGGTGATGGTGACGGTGACGGTGACGGTGACGGTGACGTAGGTGACGGTCCCTCATAATGTCAGCATTTTTTTGTGTGTTCTACTTTACCAATACAATTTGAAAATATCAGTGTTTGGTCTCTAGTACCAAATAACTCGAGAACAATACAAATATCCCATACGTCACATCTGCCCAGCACCGAATGCTGGTACGCCAACAATCACAGTTATATGAAAAACACTCCAGGAGGTTCATCGAGAAGGGTGTCTTGCGAAATATGGCGTAAGTGGCCGCAGGACTGTGTGGGCAATTTTGATAGATGATACAAAAACGACTGTTGCCAGGTGATGACTGAAGTGAGAAGATAGGAGAGGGAAGTGTTGTTGCTGAGACCTACGGATAATTCTCCACCATGAATTCTCTGCCATTCGATGTGTGGATGTACTCGTACGTAGAACTATAATTTGTTCGAAAATATTAGTATTAGGCCACAAAATCTAAATTTTTCATCACGGACACGAATTTGACATCTATACATTCGAAATGCAAACGCAGTATCAAATGTTCGTACGGAAACAGTACATGTAATGCAGGCGCTAGGGGTTTCGCTAAGGCGTTAACCTGGTGGAATGCTGCACTAGCGACCACAGGGCCGCCGGGGAATTGCGGTCGACGCTGTGGTGCAGATGAGGCCCCGAGGGATGAGGCAGGAGACAGAGGTTAAACGGGAGAGGGAAGAGGTGCTGGCGAAGTTGTGCTATTGACCGTCCGTTGCATATTTCGGTGTTCATTGATTCAGCAATACAAATGTTCATTTTTGACGATAAATCCCGAACATTTTAACATGGACTTTCCTTTTTAAGTACGCTCGTTTGTCCTCAGAACCACATCTTGTGGGGTTCTAAGAGATAGTAGTGCTAGTGGACGTCCCTTGCTAATTTCGATGTTCGTTGATTCAGCACTACAAATGTTCATTTTTGACGACAAATCTCGAATATTTAAACATGGACCTCTCTTTTTAAGTCCTCCCATTTGTCCTCAGAACCACATCTTGAGGCGTTCTAAGAGATCATAGGGAAGTTCACGCGCAATGCGCCATTATACTAAGATTTCTTTTACGTATGACGTAAATCAGCTCTTGACGGTGACATCCAGCATCCAGTCGGGAGTTTAAACTTCACCACGGTGATGTCACTGTGATAACGTTGAAGCTTCCGATTGGATGACACAGTAACAGATGATTTACGTAATTCGTCACGTTAGAAAATCGAAGTTTTGCGACAATGGGACCATTGCGGTAGGAGCTGCAACTGAAACACGAGCATGGTCGACTCTGAAGTCGGTCGCAGATCGGGATACGTTGGGCGGGAGAAGGAAGTGTTGTGAATTGTAGCCAATTGGCGGACATGCTTTCTGAAGTGCTGGCGGACACCTCGGAATGCTGGCGACGATAGGCAGATGGAATGACGCCGCATAAAAAATAGCCAGCTGCAAGGGTTTAGGGTCCTCCAAGACGCTAGTGTAACGTACATGTGTACGTTACACATGTGTATGTGATTGAACCTCGTGATAGCTATTTGGGGACGGGCAGTAAGGGATTAGCAACAGGAAAACGCCTCGCCACAGGAGGGAGAGATGGGTTTTTCCTGAAGCAAGCACATGGCAAAGGGAGACACGAGGCGCTCTGGGGTTCTCCGACTTTAGGGAACGGAGACCAAAACATCGGAGCCGCGGGCAAGCATAAGCGAGCTGCGGAGGCGGCGTGACGTAGTATGTCACGTGAGGCACAGGTTTATAAGGTAGTGCACAGAGCCAATGGGTGAGTTCAGGTGAAAGTGTGAGAACTTTGCTGATGTACAAAACTTGCGTCAGGGTGGTGCAGCGGCGACCAGGGCTCACGAGGCAAGTCACGTGTTGACGCACCTGTGGGGACTTTGTGTCCATGAGTGACTGCGGCGACGTGGGCGCGATGCTGTGTGCGTGCTCCGAGGTGAGGAGTGGCTGAGATCCACCGCTCACACCGATCATCAATCGGGTAAGATCGCTCTTGCGATCAAGGAATGGCATTAGTTGATGCTCTGATAAGGACTTTGTGTCCTAATGTGACATCCGGTCACGGAAGCATGGCTTTGTGCGCGCTTGAGAATTAGGAGAGGCGACAGCCACGAATTAAACCGATCATCAATCGGATATCGATAGCTCCCGCAATCAGAGGATAGCAGGTCTATCAGAGCTAGGGTGTAATTGTAGATATTAGTTTTCTTTTAATAAATATCTGTAAATATGACAGCTCGTGTCTATGTTCGTTATGAGTACCCATGACGTCACTCTAGGCTAATAACGTGATGGCCCGGCGGCGGCCCTCGCACGGAGGCTGGGAGTGATCACAGCACCGCAAGAGGAATATGAACCCAGCAAACGCTCAGGCGGGTGGAACTTCGCTTTCTGGTCACCTCGCGACTGGTCGCAGACTACGAGCCTTGGGAGGCGGCACGTGTGCTCCACAGGACAGAGCAAGTGCGCTGCGCTTGGTGTCCTATTCCCGGCGTGTGAAGCGTCGAGGTGGACGGTCTGCACTAGCCGAAGGTACGACGAGTAGTGAGCGTATGGGTAACGGAAGGCGAAGATAGCTCAAAACGTAACCAAAGAGCTCGTACGTAGACGTAAAATATTGAATATAAACTGTTGTACGTAGAGATCGTGTCTGTGAGTTTTTATTTAGCTACCACGACGCTGCAATTGCTACGGTTGCAGTGATCGTCTGTTGCAAGTGCTCACGATTTCGTTTATTCAGTAATACAGGATAGAAATGTTCATATTTGGTGACGAATTTCAAGTATTCAGATATGAACATAAATTTTCTACGTGCACATTTGTTCCTCTGGTCATATTCTCGTATGGCTGTAGAAGATTCGTAGCGTGGTTTACTTTGAGAAATACGGCACTGGCCACTTTAAGACTGTGCGTGAATAGGTAGGTAGGTTCTGCGAATGAGATTGCTCCATGGTGTAAAGCTGCAATGATGGTATTGATCTGTTTAACTCTCACACTCTCAATGAAAATCGATCTATACATACTTTTAGAACATATTAGTGTTTGGCAACAAATCCCAAATATCCGAACAAGAACACAAATTCATACATATATTCGACATATATTTTTATTTTAAGATGCATATGTGTGTCTTGAATATTCATGGAATAATCTACGTCACCAAATTTGGCTACACTGCCGTAGCAAAATTGTGGTAATAAGTATTGGACTAAAGACGACATCTCTGGAGTTGACTGATGACGGAAATGATGTAGATTGTTGAACATTGACGACACTTAGAAGATCCTCAAGCCTAAAAGAAAATTCTGGGCTTAATTTAAATCTCATTTTTGGTCGCCCTGAGTGATACTATCTTTCTCCGCTAGATGTGAAAGGGGCGTAGCGAAATTAGTATGGTCAAACGGAAGTGCAAATCTGATGGCCTGCCTCTAGCCTCGTAAAATAAGGCATTGAATTGAAGTGAAAGCGCGAGAAGATGGGTTGTAAGATAAGTTGCTATTTAATCGCAGTTTATTCAACTTGGCGGCAGTGGTTTACAAAACTAACTAAGAATATCAGTATGATAATAAACTAAATATTACAGAGGCCAGTTCTACACAGTACGATCATACTGAACATTTCATTCTGTTGCACTTACTGTACTTCTCTTTATTGCATTGCTCTTTAATGATCTACGTTTCAGCACCCTTCGACACTTTTTTCTACACCTCACTGAACTGCGCGACCCTTTAAGTTGCGTATTTTTTAATTTGCTACATGCAAAATCCTTAAGTTCTTTGCTCTATTGCTGTTGCAGTGGAAAAGTGTTTATTGTAGTGATAGTGCAAGTGATGGTACATCCCGAATGTTTGCTTCTTTCGATGTGCGTTGATGATAAATACAGATTGAAAAATATTCATTTTTGGCGGCGAATAACAATATTCAAACACGAGCACAAACTTTCCGTATCCTAAATTGTGCCGAGTAGCAAGTCCTTGTGTGGGTCCAGGAGGTACGTGGGAGCGGTGATCTCCCGTAATGCGGCGCCAGCGACCGCAGGCGCTTGGGAGAATTGCGGTGGGTGCTCCAGCGCAGACGCGTCCCGGGAGACGCCCCCGGGGACGGAAGTCGGGTGGGAGGGGAAGTGTTGCGGCGGTGGCGGTGCCCGTGGCCGTCCGGTGCAGTCGTAAACGGTTAAAGCGCTCCCTGCAGTTCCTTCCGTTCGGAGCGGACTTGGAGGAGGGCGCGCTAGCAAGGTGGGATTTAAGTGCGCGGCGTAACATTCTTGTCATTGGTTGGATGGTTGGGTTGGTGGATTGTTGGATTGTTGGATTGGTGGATTGGTGGATTGGTGGATTGGAGGATTGGAGGATTGGAGGATTGGAGGATTGGAGGATTGGTGGATTGGATGATTGTTGGATTGGTGGTTTGAATAGCTTCGCGTTTCAGTCGTTTCGCTGCAGTTTTAAAACGTTAATTCCTATTTACTAATTTCAAACCTTATCGGCTATTTTTCTGATTCCATTTCATTAGAAGAGATGTGTTTATAAATTAAGACAAATTACATTTTTTTATTAAATTATAATACAAATTAAGAAATGGGTATTTAATTTTTTTATCATTTTGTAGTATTCAAAGAACATTCGCCGCAAACTAATAAACACTTAGGGTTTTCTGTGCTCACTTCTTTTCACATGCGCGATTGGGTGATTAGTTTAAAAAATAACTTCGAGCGTTCAACGATTGTGAATTGGTATGTGTAGTATTGCAATTGTAAAGGAATGTTATTTCACTCGTGGGAAAATAATTTTTTTTTATTGAAGGAAAACAAGCTTTAAGAAAAAAGAGGCGCAGTTTCTCTTACTTTCAAATGTGTGTATTCCATTCCAATAAATGTAATATTTAAAAAGAGATGTGTTATTACTCAATTTAAAAGATTGGCAAAATAATGGCTAATGCCGCATTGAGTTTGAACATCATTCTTGGACCAAATCTTATTTCTATACCTGGCATTTACTATTTGGGTATACAATAATTGAATGCAATATGTAATTGATTGGGACTCCTATGCTGCGAATTTGATAGTTAATAACTAAAATTCGTATAACCATATTTACATTTTTTGTGTGTAGATTTTATTTCTCTGACAGTGAAAACATTCAGGTATCCATGTGACTGGCTTTAACTGTCTAAAAATAAAAGTTAAAAAAAATACGATGTGAACGTGCGTGTTTCCAACAAACCTTTTAAACCAGAAACGGTACGTCATGGAAAAAAGAAACGTGAGAAAACTAGGAACATTAATACCGAAAGTGAGAGCGTATCACTAGGCGCCTGCTCAGTTCACACGAAACTAATATAAAAGTCAAAATCTATGCCGGGCGTTGCGCTAAACGGAGCGTCGAAATTGCATTCTTTATCCAGAGGGAAGCGAGATTTCAACGCAACGCGGTGCCCCCCTTGGAGACCCGTAATCAATGTGTATGATTTTGAGCGTCGCTGATTGTCGAGTCACAACCAATCTTCGCGTGATGGGAGAGGGCGTGGCGGAACCGGCTGGTGCAGTATCCGATTGCAGCCAATGTTCGGGGTTGATTATTGAAACAACTTCATCATCGGGCTACAGGAAGGCAGCGAGGTGGAAGCGCGGCATACTACTCATTTACAGACTGCGTCACAGACCGACGATTACAACTGTTGTGCGCTACGCTTGCCGGGATAATTGCGGTGATGGGAGGGGGGAGGAAGATTCATTATTTCTCTTGTATTAAACAATAAGTGTGTCTGAATTATCCTTTAACTATGTGTTGGGTGTAATATGTGTAACTCGCGGAAATGATACGTCGTGTAGGTTCAATTTTCTGAAATTAATTTTCATGGCTCACAAAAACAATATTTTCCGAAATAAAATTTGAAAACAAACTCGGTTTTCGTTTTAGAAAGAAACAAACTAATTGAGAATTGATTTATTATTTTTTATTTCAACTTTATACATAGAATTTCTAAACTGAAATGTTTTTTGAACTAAAGTATTATATAGTATATGAAATCATAGGTATTAATGAAAAAGCATGAAGTGAAATTACGATGGAAGTAGAAACTACAGAGTATCACGTATACATACACATTACATCAAATTTCAGACTTATTGAGTGACTAATGATAACTATTACAAATTGAATATTACAGTGAACAATGGCAGCTGGCAGGCAGGTTTTGTTCAACGTCACCTAGCAGACAGCCGCAGTTATTAGGTGTTTCAGGATGAATTGGTGAAGAATTAATACAGTCCGACTTCAAATGGGCAGTACCCGACTCAAATTAGAATTCAGTTTATTGAAGAAAGGTTTTCAAAGTTCAGTGTCAGTTCTTATTTCTCTCCAGATTAATAATAGATACAGTCCCCGTAGATGGCTTCAATGTTGTGATTTTCTTATGGGTTTTGGAAACGGGGAAGGACATATGTGGTTTACCACCCCACCCCCCGGATTCTCTGCACAATGATATTCATTATCTAACGAAAAGGTCCATAGAACGATGGCAAACGAACGATTACTTCTGAACTGTAAACGTCTATGCGATTGGTCTAACACTTTAATAATTATGTAAATATGATCCTATATATAATAAAGCTGTATCGTAATGAGTGTCATGCAACGCGTTGCGGCCATTTAATACAAGAATTATACAAGGGAATAAGAAAAATATTTAAATATTTTTTTAAATATTAAATTATATATAAATAAAAATAATCATTGATGTATATTTAAAGTATATATTATATCTTAATATATTATAAAAATCTAATATGCGTAAGAATAGGGATACAGTCGTAGCCGTTATTAACCATTGTTAACTATATCTGTGTGAAAATGTCAAATACTGGAAAATCCCAGCGTGTCCTTTTATTACTCGCCATCCTTCCGTTATTAAAAAGCACGCAACAGTCTTGTCCAATATTACGTCCCGGGGAAATAAGTCGCTTCTTCTGTCACAGTTTCTAGCCGTTATTTACAGCGATAGTTTTTGTAGTTCGTATTTCGTTTCTATGGCTCATTCACCCGTTCCTCCGCCGCCTCTAGCGACTCTCGTCTTTATCTCTTTCCGCCCCCCCCCCCTTCCATGGCGACTGGGTTGCCGGCGCCCGCGGTGGCAGCGTTTGTTTCGATTACCGCCCTCGACATCGACAGCCAGCTGTTGTGGAATGCGCGTTATTACGAACGGAATGCGGCCAGTTATGAAAGAGAAGTTTCATGGAAGTTCTTTTTTTTTTTTCGTCGGTGCCGAGCCGCGCTGCGCCGCGGCGCTTTGCGCGCTGTGCAAAATCAACTGCCTGGCGACGCGCGCTCTCGGTGAACCCTGGCCCTGTCGACTAGCTCGTTTTACCGTCCCGGCCTCTTTGCCGCGCCCGGTTTCCGTTTTGCCCCACCCGCCATTTCCTATTACCTCTTCCAACACTTCACATCGACAGCTGCTACGCTCGGCTGGGGTGTGTTCAGGATGTGTTACTGGCTATTGTTTCCGTAAACTGAGTAGTAGTGAATGAAGAAAAATAAACATGTTCACGGGGGAGAATTTAAATGACATAAAATGTTAGCCATGGAGGCGATAATGATGTACAACAGTGGATAATTTCAGACATCAGCTTGCTGTGGAATTATTCTCCAAGAATTTTATGCAGGTGGAATCAATTCAGTTAAACCATCTCATTTGGTGTTTTCTAACCTAAATAATGTGTAAAAATAGCATATTTAAAATAATTTTTTTATTGAGATGTTTTATTTCGAACAGATTTTTTTATTCAAATGCATTTTCAATTATATTTTAATCATAAGAATGTTTTGGATGTTTAAATAATGAAATTGGTCAATTACAATCGTACTGAAATATCGTTATGGAATTTTGATGACAGATAATTTCAAAAATCATAATATGTACTGCCAATTTTTACTTTTAGTTCGCTGATTATAAATTTTTCGCAAAAATGTATTTATATTCATGTTCAGCACTTTTGCCTTCCAACTTTTTGAAATAGTACCTACATTTTCCACATACATTGTACATTATGCAGAAAGCTTATGAGGTTACACCAGGAATGAACCACTTAATATTGTTCCAACCGCATTTTTGAAGCACGAATTGATTTTCGCTTTCACGCTTCTCGTATGGTGAAGCCGAAAATATTCCTTTACTAATCAATTTTGTAAACTATTTAATTACAGAGGATTATAGTAGGGTATAGCTATTCTTCTGAATGATGAGAGCGGGTTTGTAGGGGAAGAAGTAGCTGAGGTTCCGAAATAGAAATGGCTTCTCCTGTGGCAGGTTTCAATAATGATGAGAAAATGGGTCGACATCTTAATTCATTTAAACAGTAAACTATTGTTTGTTCTTTTTTAAATAATTCTTTTGCTATAATCCATGGAGCATTTGTTGCGAGAATTTATTTTGTATTCCTTCAATTGTTTAAGGGATTTAGCTTTATATTCTCGAAGGAGCAAGCATAAGTTAATGAAGGAAAGATTATATATCTAAAAATTGTCATTGCTGCATCAATAGATATTTCTTAATTTTTATTAATAAATGAGCATAATTTTAACATGCCTCTCCACGTTACTCGTCTCTTGCCTCTCCACGTTACTCGTCTATTTGAAGTTCGAGATATGAACAGAAGTAATGTACTTCAGCTTCTTAGTCAATGACCTCCATCTCGATCAGGTTTTCATCAAGTTTCCCTGATATTTGAACAAATGCTGAGATGGCCCCTTGTTTTGCTTCTGGACATGAATATAACTTCAAATCAACTTCTCCACATAGCACGTCACACAGTTTTTAACTGTTTTGACGTAAATAAATAAATAAATAAATAAGTTAACAAAAATAAATAAAAATAACTTGAAATCGTGACCGTCAGTACAGAGTTACGAAAAATAATGTATTTACGAGATTATATGGATGTTCAAGTCTCAACTAATTGTTGCAATTATAATTATACTATATCTACTTTTTAATTGCGATTTTAACCGAATAAATGTATAATATTTTATTTTTGTTGGTTTGAGGTAACCTACATTTTATTAGATTATATTTTCCAGAATATTTATATTTTTACGGGAATGAAGACGTGATATGTTTAGATTGAAAAAATTCTACGATAATTGAGGCTCTATTTAATAATAAATAGAAAAATCACTAATCGAAGATATTGCTATCTTTTTTTGGGCTGCTATGAGTTAAAAATGTTTATTTCAATACTCAAATAGAGTTAAGAATTTGTTGTGCACTTCTGTGCTAGTCGTGCATTTTATTAATGAAAAAGATGGCAGTTTGCACAAAAACACAAATTGAAAATAAAGAATATTTTTTGGTTCAAATAAATCATTTGGAAAATCATTGACTTAAAACGGGATTGTAATAAAATTATTTAAATAATCAGTTCTGTAGTTGCATTAATTAAAAGAAAATTATACCTTTCCGATAAAAGAAATTGCCACCTTAATAAAATGGAGTTCAAATAACCACATTGTGCTTGAATTTTAAACATTCGTACTTTACTTTAAAATCTCTTGTTTAACACAAGTTAAATTTCCAACATTTATTTCATCACAACGCATTTATACTCGTTCGGTATATTCTCTTTTATAAAAATAAAGAATGCAAAATAAAAAAAATATCTGCCTCATATTCTCGAGAGAAATCAAACTATAAGCAATATCTTGGAAGTGCAAGAGCCATTCAGTTCAATCAAAGTTTCCTCTGGTAGGTAGAGTCCTTTGAAGATAGACTTCTTTTCTTTGTACTCCAACTAGAGATATTTTATTTATGAGTCACGACAAAAGACAATAGCCGTGGCATCGTTTCCCAACAAAGTAATGTGACTTGAAAAAGGAAATATTACGTGAGGTGAAAGAACGAAAGAAAGCGTAGTATAAAGTGAAGTGCTATAAAATGCTGGGTGGAATCCTGACAAGTGGCTACGAAATAGCTTTTTGGAACGTGACATGTGTGTTCTTTTTGACTTACAAAAGTGTGTCAAGGTTTGGCTTCCCAATCTCTGTAGATACGTGTTTAGATTTACAATTGACTAGAATAAATAACAATTTAAGCGGGAGAATATTACCACATCACCTATATCACTCTTGTAACTCTTGATAAATTAAAGTACATTCGGATTCGTGTAAAAAGTTTTCTGTTTCTGAATGTTGAAAAGACAGTCAAAACATGCTCAAATTTACAATTATTATTTCGTGATTTTAAGAAGTGTGCAGGCATTTTTTCAGAAACGAAAAAATTAAAACGTTATTGATTATCAAAGTTTTGAGAAGCTGAAATGGCTGCTCGGCTGCTCCCTAGTGAATGTCTTACTAAGACGCACACCCATTCTATTTAGCCTTTTCTAAATTAATTGTAAAGATTACCATTACTTTATCTTACGTCAATAATAGTTACCACAACATGGTATTGCAACATAGTTTTTCCAACACGTTGGAGCAATTTTCCAATTGCGATTTCTTCAGAAAAGAAATGCGCTTTAGCGATGCTCTAACCGTTATTACTGGACCCGAGTGCTGGAGAGAGACAAAGAGCTTCGGGGAGCCAGGCCTGTGAATGGCAACGTCGTGAAACGCATTGTATCTCCCCCTATGCGCAGTCACCCGCTGGCTTAGCTCTTGTCCGCTGCAGCCATTGTAATAAATGATCATTCTTTCCAGCACCTCCGAGCGCTCTTACGGAGCTCACCCAGGCTGACTTACTCATCTCCCATGGATCTCAATGCGACAGATGGATGCGTGGTTGTCTTATCTCATCGCGTGTTTGGCTCTCTTGGCTTGACGAATGTGAATTTTCCTCAAACTTTTAATAGCGGTTTTTCATCTATCGTATATTTTTAACTTAAAGAAATATCAATTGGTAAGATGAAATATTTTAAGCTCTTGTTTAGATCATATAATTTACTTTCTCAGACACAAAATAGATTTAATATATTCAAGGAGAAATCTGTCCTTGTTTCATGACATTATACCGAAATTTGTTGTGTTCATGTTTCAAGTATATTCGTAAGAAATTTAATATTTTGTACAGACAAAAGTGTAAAAACAATGTACATATACTAACTAAAATGACAGTTGCTCAGAGAACAATTAGCTTCGGATATTAAAAATTGATATTACACAATTATCTGACTTACTTCTACACGTCTCAATCGCGGAAAGGCATTTGAAGACTTCAAAACTTAAATTGGCCAACTGTCTTTGAAATACCATGTACCTTACAGAAATCAGATTTCATGTTTGGTCAAAGAGTATTCAAACCAAAAACTTACAAATACACAACATTGTTATCATATACCTGCATATCAAAGTTTAAATCAATGAAACAACAATAAGTGATACGCAACTGTGGAACATCGCTTTAATGCAAATACGTCGGTTTTACCTGCATTTGTGATCAAACATCTATTTCAACGGAATCTCCTTCTTATGTCCTCTTCTCTTCTGTCAACGCCGCTCAATCGACGTGTCTTAACGACCTTCTCCCGTCAACCGTCTACTCTGCCATCGGAGTTAATATTGCCGCCATTTCTTTTATCACCACCACTACAGATGACCCAGAAGCCACAGTTACTTCTCTAACTGGACTCACCATCGCTGTTATCATCCTCCAAGTGTCGTCGAACTGCCGACTACACAACTACCTCCCTAACTTGTATCTACCCCAATATCATTATTATCATTAGATGAAAAACATAACATTTCCTCTTCTTCGCCTACAACCACAAGCTATCATCACTGCCTCCAACATCACTCCCTTCGACATTACAGCCATCACCATTACTGTCATCACTATAGCTACCATCACTATATCTACCATCGCTATTGCTACATCGCTTTGCTACCATCGCTATTGCTACCATCCGCCCGCTATTGCTACCATCGCTATTGCTACCATCGCTATTGCTACCATCGCTATTGCTACCCATGCGCTATTGCCTACCATTGCTATTTGCGTACCAGTTGCTATTGCTCTACGCTATGCTCCCGCTATTGCTACCAGTCGCTAGCTTGCCTACCATCGCTATTGCTACCAGTCGCTATTGCTACCATCGCTATTGAGCCTTACCAGCATGCGCCACTGCTTTACCAGCGCCATTGCTACCAGCGCCATTGCTACCAGCACCATCCATCAACAAAATTTCAATCGCTACCGTCCCCCGCCACGGCCATCACCGGCCGCCCGCTCCGGCACAGTGCGTGAAAGTGCCACGTCATCGCCTGCCCGACGCCGCGCGGGCGGGGGGCGGGCAGGGGGGGTGGCAGCGCGTCGCCTGGACACTTGCATCCTTTTTCCGACATGGAAATTCTATTGAGCCGCTCCCCACCCGCGGGGCTCGTCTGCGACGGGACTTTTCGATGTCTGATTTTCCACGGTCGCCTACCCCGTCCCGGTACCACCGAGCTACCACCGCTCTCTCCTGCTCAAACCCTTTCTCCAGCTGCCCCGACCCACACCCCGATATACCGCCCCCCCCCAAGCCTTACCACCCGTCACTCTCCCTCCCCTCCTCTCAATACTCCCCTGAAACTCCCGTTAGACCTCTCTCCTCTCCCCTCTCTCCACTCCTCCTCTCTCCTCTCCCTACCCGCCTCTCCCCCTCCCTGTTCTCTCCTCTCCTCCTACTCCCATACTCCTCTCCCTCTCTTCCCTCTCCCCTCTCTCGCACTCTCTCCCTCTCTCCTCTCCTCTACCCTGTCCCCTCTCCACCTCGTGCTACCCTTTCCTCTGCGTCACTCTCCTCTACCCCTTCCCCATATGTTCCCTGTCCCTCTCTTCTTTCCATCTCCCCGTTATTCCCTCCCTGCCTCTCTCCCCAATGCTCTCCCCACCTTGCTTCTTTCCCGGCCAACCCTCGACCCACACGGTCCCGCCCCGCCCCGCCCCGTTCCGTTCCGTGCGCGTCGCTCTTGCCCTTTTCGCCCCCCCCATCTCCTTCCCGCCCGCCCCTTCTCCCCAACCCCTTCAGCGCCCCGCCCCTTTGGCCGCCCGCGTCCCGCGTCGCCACCGATTAACGCCCTAATGACGGAGTAATAAACCGATCCTGCGCCCGATGTTGCGTGGGAGGGGGGCCGACCGAAGGGGGAAGTCGAGATGCGTCGGAGGAAATGAAATGATGGTTGAGTTGAGACAGAAACCCAAGGAATCGTTTGCTGAAAACCGAATGTTGAATTATTCAACGTTGGACATCGCGGAAGGTCCAAAAAATATGAAGATTCTGATGGATTGAAAAAAAAATACATTTTGAAAGCGATAATTTATTATAAAGACATTTTTACGTTTGAATATTTTATATTGAACTTATCAACGTATTTATTTTTGAAAAATAATTCTTCCTCTTCTCTGGCGTTAAAACCGTAAATAAATTAATGAGCAGTCATGGTTCGATTGATGAGTTATGCCAGTAAAAAATAATCAGTCTCAGTTCCGCATGTAAAGGTCGGTGGCCACACTGTAGTTAGGGTGCCAGGAAATGAACCAATGAAAGCGGAATCGAGTCATTAATCGAAACAAAAAAATGCTCCATATTTTTTCACAATGAAACCACAACCGCGTACCGACAGGCAATGTTGGTGGAACTCAGGAAATGAAGACTGACCAGGAATTAGTAGAGAATCTGATCGGCTAACCGAAATTATATTTTATCGAAGCTAGAGAATTGGACTTTGGGAAAACGTTGATCTGATCACTTGGAAAACTGCCTAATGTTCAACAAGAAACTGAAACCTATTTACGTACTGTACAAAAACAGAAAATTAATCTAATTAATTAATTTAAACTAATTAAACTAATTGAACTTTTTTCGCATAAGTAAAGCGTAATGTTTTCCGCAGAAAAGCATCGAAATGAAAAATAATACAAAATGAATAAAATATCGCCACTTATATAAATAAGTAAATCAAATTTGATTGTAGAACAGAAAATCCATTTAAAATAAAACAATAGATAGTGTTTCCAAAGCGTGCCATGACGATTCCTTTCCCTATCAGCGAGTGTGGTCTCACAGAATCTTGCTTAGCAAAAGTCCATTGACACTACGTTATTCACAAAGAAGATAGAATCGGAACAGGTAATTAAAATCATATATTTGAATATCAGATGGCGGTTTCTTGCGCCAATAAATAATAATTTTTATAAAGTGTAGTACTGATTTCATAAATAGATGAGTTTTCGAAAATTTGACGAGTGCAAAATCATTATTGAAACCAGGTACATGAAACATGAATTGAACAAGTAATATTCAAGGAAACGTTTCAAAATATTCGCGCTTGTTATAAAATTGAGACGAAAGCTCGGCGGTAGTATTGCTGGCGGGGGGGGGGGGGGAGCGCCATCCGGTCTCTCCCCGTGCGCTGGCGAGGCTCGCGATATTCGACCGCGCGGCTGTGCGACGCCAGCGCCAGCGCCAGCCCGGTGTGTTTTGCGGCGAAGTGGCGCCAGGACGCAGGCCGCCGGGGTGGCGGCTAATTATTCCAAGACCGCTGTGCAAATCGCGCGTGCGGCAACGAGGCGGGCGGTGGGACGTAGAGAAGCGAGGCGCTGAGAGATTGGGTCTACAGGGGAGGACCGGGGCCGAAGGGAAACGGCGGAGAAATGAGGGAACGCACGGAGCGGTTTGAAAGGGGCGAGGGAGTAACAGGGTAACGGGGAAGTCGCAGGGAATGAATAGAAAGGGAGAAAGAGATGGTGGAAGAGAGCGAGAGGAGCGGAGAGAAAAAGGCGAGTGAAGTATGTCGAGGCGAAAGGGATGGATGTAACGAGGAGCGAACCGGATCGATGCGGATCCTGTCGGTTCTGGAACTGTCGGGTTCGGTTGCGCGTGCGGCCAAACGGGTCGGTCTGATGTGCTCCGGTGCGGGGCGGTCGGGTCTGGGCTGGCGGGTCGGGTCGGTCGGGTCGGTCGGTCGGGTCGTGGTCGGGTCGCGTCGGTCGGCGCTCGTGTCTGATCGGATCGGGACATGTCGGGTGTCGAGTCGGGTTGGGTCGGGTCGGTCGGGGTCAGGATCAGAGTTTGATCGAGTCATGTCCCATCATTTTGGATCGGGTTGAACGGCAGAGATGGTTGGTGGAAGGAGCGGGGTCGAGGGCGGGGATGAAGGAGAGATGGGCGCAGTATGTTGGCGGAGGAGACTCTGGCGGTTGCGTAGTGCACGCAATGTGTACCCGAGACATAACACACACACGCGGCCACGGCGGCGGCGCGGCGGCGGTGTTTGCTCTCTGCGGGCCTCTCGTGGCGTGGGTGGTGGTGGGGCGTGGGCGTGTTGCAGGGAAGAGTGTCGGCGAGGCACTGGCCCGGATAATTGATGCACGTCAAGGAAAGTGTGGTATGATTTCATTGCGAGGTGCTGAGGATGGCCTAAGAGGCGAGCGTCCCGAGTTTCTCTTTGGGAGATAAGGGGCGTCAGACGCAAACGATAGGGGAGAGGGAGGTTAAAAGCGTTTCGTGGTTGTGTGTGCCACCCAGTGCACACACCGTGTAAATTTGTTATATATTAACAATTATCTTATTGTACACAGCCCGTCGCTCCACTTCCAACGTCTGCGTATCATGTACCATCCGTTCTTGGAGAAGCCTATCATTATTTCATGAAGGGAAGGGGAGGTTTATGAGGCACCCCAAGTTCAAAGAAGAATTTTATGTTGTTCGATTGCATAGTATTTTGCGTCTAATCGTTCATAATATTTACCTAATGCAATTTGCGTAATGTAGTTAATGTGAATTGCTTACTTTATATATTGTATATTTTCAACTTGGTGATACATTGCGTATCTTATTTTTCACATTTA
The DNA here is from genome assembly GCA_017312745.1 of Gryllus bimaculatus. Lineage (NCBI taxonomy): Eukaryota > Metazoa > Arthropoda > Insecta > Orthoptera > Gryllidae > Gryllus > Gryllus bimaculatus. The sequence goes on from BOPP01000060.1 coordinate 2,561,258, forward strand.
CGAATATCTGTAAGTCTAGTGTTAATACTTGTAGACCTTCTTCGTTCTCTCTTCATATTTTTTAATCCCATTGTGGTTTTTGTAGTGTATGTTGCTACGATGTGATCACTTGGCAATCTCTCTCATTTATTAGTTAAATGTAATTTCCCAACTAATCTTGAATATTGTATCAATTTGATCGAAAATTAACAGAAAAAATGAAGTGTTCTGATATTTGAATTTTCACTATTCTTTGCTTACGTTTCTTACTCGAAAGTTCTTGTTTTGAATGAAATGTTTTTCATTCTGTTTGCTCACGAGGAGAGATGTAGCTGGCTTGCTGTGACTAAAAGTTTTTTTCCAAAACGATGCATTATTATCCTCTCGTGTCGCAATCGCCTTTAATGTGTTGTTTTATTCTGCGTTTGTTTGTTGGGAGATACCCGTTGCACGTGCGCCCCGCGTGTGTTTTGTTTTTCCCGCGTACTTGTGCCAAAACGCTCCTGATTGCGGATTGTGATTCGTTTGGAATAATTTCGCGTGTACTTAACCTTACCGAAAAATGGATTTCATTTCATGTGGTGGTGAGATCAAATTGAATCATGCCATAATATTTTGGAGTGCAACATTAATTTTACACTCCACCAAATAATTGCATAAAATTATTTTTATTGGGGTTGTTCAGGAATTGGATGTGGAGTGGAATAGTTCGCAAATATTATTTTTTAAGTCTTTGATTAACCACACTCAGCGCAATTATTATACTCTTTTTACATGCTCCTGATGTTTGTATATGAAATGATTAAATTAATCGTATTGCTTCAATTTTATCGGTGCAGTGGGCTATTAAAAAGTAATTTTGGTAATCGTCTCCCAAAGCGTACCATATGTCAGTGCAAAATTCCTTTTTGACGAGGAAAGGTCGGGAAATAAATTGTATTTCGTTTTTAATTGAATATTTAGCACCACATAACTTTCATTTGAACACGAATTTCAAATTAATGTTTTATCTCCTCAAAATAATTTAACGTGCGCGTACGTTCAAACACTTTCCGCAAAACTTTACATCGACGAATAACACTTCAAGTAATTTAGCGATTGGAAACGATGGATGGAGACGCGAGGATTCAACAAGGTGAGAATTACCGTTCGGTATTAATTGAAAGTTACGTTATTCATACTAAAGTTCTCTGAATCGGGTCTGTTGTGTTGAATCAAAGCTGTACTGAATCACAGAGTTCATAGAGGTTGTGCGTTCTCTATTATCTTGTATGAAATGATCTAATGTAACGCGTCTCTTATCAGCAATACGCAGCGAGCGATATAGTTGAATATCTAAATCGGACCATTTCGCAACCTCATGTTAGCGAGATTGCGTGAAAGGCAATGTTCCTACTTTGGTACCTTCACTGTTTCTTACCAGTTAATTACGGTATTTTTTTCATTGTAAAACATACCCTGAAGTCTTTTTCCGTCTCGAAAGTTGAAATGTCGCAAATCTTTGCACATTGGACGATTCCCAGTTGTCAATGAAAGAAGTTTTGTCACGCTTCACCAAGCAGTTGAAACTAGAAGAAAGGACATGACTCCAGCGCTGGACGAACGCGGTATAAACTAATCAACGTGTGTGATACGTACTGTCCATTCTACTAAATTATCATCTGCTTACAGCAACGCTTTTGATCGGGTTTGAACATACCTGTATCTATAAGTAATTGTTCACTAGTGGTAATTTAGACAATGCAGTGCTAATAATTTGAGTGTATAATTGTACACACGAAACTACCAGTACACTCTCCCATGGAATTTTAATATAGGGTGGCCTGGAGAACTTCCTTTGCGTTTCGCAGGAGTCTGCTCCGTGGCGTTCGTCGGCGGTCTTGCGCGAGAGGCTGCAGAATCGAGTCCTGTGTACGATGGTGTATTTGTGATGTCTCTTCACCTTCTCTATCATCCTATCATCTCATAATCCACACTCGAGGCGTAGCAACCATGTCGAACTGAGGTAAACACCTGTAAAGCTGATCATAAAACACATTACACACACTTGAATCGTGTAGCGTGGTTGTAATTGCCTATACCGATAACAATAAAAAATAACAATAATAATATAAATATATACCTTTCTGTACATTGTGAATACAAAATACACAATACATGAAAGGTATTTGCTACGCATTAATTATGAAATTAACTATGATCAATACTGCTTAGACAGATACACCGAGAACTAGAACCTTAGTTTATTACTTATTTTCGACTAATTTTAAAAGATTATGAACACTATGTTCAGACATATATTCAAGCTCAGTTCTGCCGTTATTGCAGATTCAGTTGAACCGGACCCTTAGCATTGTCAGGACGTCTCGCCCGCGCATCTCGACAGCCGGCGGCCGCAGGCGCAGCCCCAACCGGAACTCGTCAATTCCGGAGCGCGTGATACAGTGTCACCCAGCGCAGGCTGCGGTGGCAAGCAATAAAACGGCCATGAATCACCCCGGAGGAAGCATTGGCGCGGCGCGACCGCGCTGTCTACAGCCTTCTGCGTGAAGTAGTTAGTGCAGCCGCCCCCGCCGCCCCGCCTCCGTCTTTGCCACTGCCGCCGCCATCTTCGCCGCCTCCACTGCATCCGCGCCGCCTTGAATCCCCAAACCCTAATCCTCAATCTCCAATCCCTCCTCCGCCTCAGCCAGCGCAACGTCGTCGTCTTCTTTCTTGTCCCGTCTCCTCCTGTCCTCTCCGTCCGTCTCCGTCCGCTCTCCGTCCGTCTCCCGTCCGTCTCCTTCCGTCTCCTCCTCTCCGTCCGTCTCCCGTCCCGTCTCCGTCGTCTCCTCCGTCTCCTTCCGTCTCGTCCGTCTCCGTCCGTTCGATCCGTCTCCGGTCCGTCTCTCGTCCGTCCCGTCCGTCTCCGTCCGTCTCCGTCCGTCTCCGTCCGTCTCCGTCCGTTCTCCGTCCGTCTCCGTCCGTCTCCGTCCTCTTCCGTCCGTTCTCCGTCCGTCTCCGTTCCGTCTCCGTCCGGTCGTCCGTCCGTCTCTCGTCCTGTCTCCGTCCGTCTCCGTCCGTCTCCTCCGTCTCCGTCCGTCTCCGTCCGTTCTCCTCCTCGTCTCCGTCCTCTCCGTCCGTTCTCCGTCCCGTCTCCTCCGCTCCGTCGTTTCCTCCTCTCCGTTCCCTCCCGTCCGTCTCCTCCTTCCGTCTCCTCCTTGTTCGTCTCCGTCTCTCTTCTCCTCCTTGTCCGTTCCTCCTCCTTGTTCTCTCCGTCCGTCTTCCTCCTTCGTTCCCGCTCTCCTCCTGTTCCGTCTCCTCCTCCTTGTCCGTCTCCTCCTCCTTTGTCCGTCTCCTCCTCCTTGTCCGTCGCTCCTCCTCCTTGTCCGTTCTCCTCCTTCTTGTCCGTCTCCTCCTCCTTGTCCGTTCCTCCCGTCCTTGTCCGTCTCGCTCCTCTTGTCCGTCTCCTCCCTCTTGTTCCGTCTCCTCCTCCTTGTCCGTCTCCTCCTCCTTGTCCGTCGTCTCCTCCTTCCGTCTCCCCTCCTGTCCGTCTCCTCCTCTCCGTCTCCTCCTCCTTGTCCGTCTCCGTCCTCCTTGTCCGTCTCCTCCTCCTTGTCCGTCTCCTCCTCCTCCGTCTCCTCCTCTTGTCCGTCTCCTCCTCCTTGTCCGTCTCCTCCTCCTTGTCCTTCTCCTCCTTCCTTCGTCCGTCTCCTCCTCCTCTGTCCGTTCTTCCTCCTCCTGTCCGTCTCCTCCTCCTTTGTTACGTCTCCTCCTCCTTGTCCGTCTCCTCCTCCTTGTCCGTCTCCCTCCTCCTTGTCCGTCTCCTCCTCCTTGTCCGTCTCCTCCTCATCCGTCTCTTTATCTGCCCCTTCTTGTCGCCCCTTTTTCTTCCCGTCTCCTCCTTGTCTTCAGTCTCCTCCTGCGTCTTCCGTCTCCTCCTCCTTTCTTCCTCCGGCGTCGCTTTCCTGGGCGGCCGCCTCTTGCTCATGCTGCAGCCCTTCCTCCCTCGCGGCCCTGACCGCCGCGAAGCCCCTCCTCGCGCGGCGTCTTCCGCCCTCGGACGCGTTCCCCTCCCCCCTCGGCCCTACGCCCTTCGCCCTCCAGCCGCCGCGCCGCGGCGCCCTTTGTCCGCGCCCCGACGCCCCCGTCGCCCCCACCCTTGCGAAATGGGCGGCGGACGCCCTGACGCCTCGATCGCTGGGAGGGGGCTGACAGCTCCAGCAGACGCCCGCGTCCCACTCGGGGGAGGACCGGGCGCTGGCGGTGGGAGGATTCCTCACGATGAGCAATGATGGCGATGGTTGAGATGATATCGATACTTTTCATCTAGCATGATATTCCTGCAGTTTAAACCTGCTCATTGCTTGGAAGCCGTATTACTGCCATATGGGGATATCATGATAGATATCGCAACATCGATATCTGCAGTTTATTGGCAGTGTAGCAATATCTGTAACTAGGAGCCTTGAGTTTAGTGTGCTTACGTACTTCCAACATCTGCAAGGAATGTAGATACCCTCTAATCGATAAAAATGAGGTATGATAGGAAAAAGAATAACTGTAGCATTGATTCCGATAGTACTAGATTACTAACACTAAAATATCGATTATTTCAGTCTCTCTCTCTCTCTCTCTCTCTCTCTCTCTCTCTCTCTCTCACACCACACACACACCACACACACACACACACACACACACGCGCGCGCGCACACGAATCTCAATTATTCCAACGAGTAAATTATACTATATATTTGAAAGAACAAAGTAATACATCCAATATTTGATATTATACATGTTAAACAATATGTTAAACATACGTTCTTGAATATGAAATAAAATCCATATAATATTTATTATTTGACAAATGTATCGTACATTGAAAATATTATCAGAAATGGTTTATTAATTGTAGGTTTTTGCCTTAGGAATCCATAATACCGATGTATCGATACTTACTCTTTTCTTGGTGAAGATATTAAATAAGCGTATTAAAAAGCTTCCATCGCAGCATGTGTAGAGGACCAATCTGATTTGTAAAGTAGTGACTCCGATTGCCGTGGTGTGATAAATGTTGACGTTAACATGTTTGTGGTCTGTGGTTGATGGTACTCATGTAATTGAAAGGGTGGAATGTTGAGGGGAATAAAATACGAGTCCAGACATATGGTTTAGGATTATTTCATATCACATTATTCAATTAACCCGATCATTGTTCATGTTTACCAGGGGACTCGTTAAGTGTGTGGTATACTGGGGATGCAGTGAATTCTAACTGGCACATGGATGTACTTAAAACATGTCTTTAGTTTATGTCAAATTATTATGAAATATAAACCTAATGCGTACCGGTGAAGAGGTAAAGATGAAGCGGTTTTCTGCCGACGAAGAACCGACGAGCGGCCAGCGCGGAAGCCATGGAAGGCAAGCAAAGGGCCATGGAAGTCCAATCAAGGGACCTGGAAGATCCAACGAAGGGACATGGAAGGCATACGGAAAGGAAAACATGGAGGTCCACGAAGGGCCGAGGAGGGCCGAGGAGGGGCCGTGGAATAACTATCGATGGTCATCGAAGGGCCAACGAAGGTCCATGGAAGAGCCATGAAAATATCAACGAAGGGCCATGGAAGCATCCAACGAAGGCCATGGAAGGTCAAACGAAGGGCGAACGAAGGCCATAGAAGAGTCAAGGAGGGCCAACGAAGGGCCAACGAAGAGACAACATTAGCGGCGCTGTTTCACGATCTTTCTGGCGAGTGTGCGGGGCGGTTGCGGCGTGGGTTGCAGTCGCGGCAGCGGCGGGGCGGGGCGGCGCGGTGCACCGGCCGGAAAGGGCGCGCGCGCCGGAAGGGATGGTCGCGGCGGGCGAGCGCTCTCGGGCGCGATGACTGGGCTCGGCGGCGATGATTGTGCGGCTCGCCCCTAATGAATAACGACCCGCTGCCGACCCTCGTCAGCCCCTCGACGGCGGCCGCCCCGCCCGCCCCCGCCCGCCCCGCGCCCCCGCGAGCAGCCCCCTTGGCGGAGGCCGAGCGAGCGAGGGGCGACGTGCGCAACGTGCGCGCCCGGGCGACTGCTGGCCGCCGACAGACCGACCGCGCGGCGCGGGCGGCGGGGGATGCCGCGACCGCCGTGGCGAAGATCGACGACCGGAGGACGGGGAGGGGAAGGAAGGGTGGGTCGGAATAATGCGCAAAAATCCGAAACGGGGGGGGGAGATGGGTGGGAAGGAAGGGAATATGCGAGAGATGAGTGGTGAATGATACATGCGGAACTGCCTTTGCGGGCATCTGAGGAGGAAGATGATGTTGAAAATTATTATCGTTCCCTGGTACAATGCGACACGGTTGCTCTGCACGAAAAATACAATCAGACATCTTTACTATCTTCACAAATTCTACTTGCGTCAAAGGTGTATGAACATTCACTTTTCAAAAGTGGAAGCGTCCGTACAGTGGTTTTCCTCGTGATCCCCTGCCAATTCTCACCCGCCGTGTCGAGCGAAGTCCCTTGGTGAAGGTGCGGTTCCAGAGAACGGCGTGAGAGGTGTCACGCCGGCCCCGTGGCTCCGCTTCTTCTCCGCCGTCACCTCCTCTAACGACCGCTCCGCTCGCTGCATCCCTTCCTCACAACGGAAGCAGGCCCCGCCGCCACCCCGCCCAAGTCCTGGGAACCTGCCTCTGTCTCTGCTCTAACCACTGTCCTACCCTACCCTCGCCTCCATCCCGCCTGCGGCCCTTCGCCACGGCCCCCGCCACAGCCCCCCCACGGCCCCCGCCACGGCCCCCGGCCACGGCCCCCGCCACGGCCCCCCCGCCACGGCCCCGCCACGGCCCCCCTCCAACGGCCCCCGCCACGGCCCCCGCCACGGCCCCCGCCACGGCCCCCCGCCTCGGGCCCCGCCACGGCCCCGTCCACGCGCCCCCGCCCACGGCCCCCGCACGGCCCCCGCCACGGCCCCGGCCACGGCCCCCGCCACGGCCCCCCGCCACGGCCCCCGCCACGGCCCCCGCCACGCCCCCGCCACGCCCCCCGCGCACGCCCCTTCCCTCCCGATCCATCGTCCTAGCAAAACACCCACGCCACCCACGGCCAACCCACGCCACGTCACGCCACGCCACGCCACGCCACGCCATACCAAACCTATATGCCACTCCTGAAGCCACCGGCAAATCCACTTCCAGTTACCGAAAAGGACCGCCGTCTCCGCTGCCGCGCGCGCTGCACCCAGAGCAGAGCAGAAGCAGAGCGCTGAGCAGAGCGGAGCGGAAGCGAAGTGGAAGCGCCGAGTGCGAAGTCGCCGAAGGGCTGCGGCCGACGCGTCAGCTGCTCGCCCGGGCCCTTTCGCACCGGAAGCGGGCGACGCAGCCGGCCGCCAATTAGCCCTTTCCGATGGACGACGCGCCGCTCGCGCCCTGCCGCTGTCGCGAAGGACGGCGTCCGCTGGGGAGGCACGAAATGATTCCCCTGCGTTGTTGGGGGTTCGGTAACAGGACAGGTGCATTAACAGCGCTTTCATCCGGTGGTACCAGTAAGCAGTGCAGGTGTGGGTGTGTGCCTCCGAGTGGCATCGTTTTAGGGCTGAGGTATGATTGATAATTTTAAATTATATCATTTGAATATTTTACTTCAAAACACAACAAATTATTTCTGTTACAGCTATATAAATGCTCATTTATTTAATACTCATTGTAAAGATTTTTTTCTCTCTAGTGTATTAAATAGTATTTAACATATTACATAATATTACGTAATCTTTTACTTGTAATGCTAATTTGTTGAGGTTTCGTGACAATTTTCTTATTAAACCATTTTCTTCTTCTTTTTATAAATATAACTTTGGTTCGCTTATCTCTGAAGGCACATTTTTTCAACCATTTATTCTGTTTAAAATGTTACTTTCAATGCCGAGACCAATCAGGGTTGCTAACGACATAGGTCTGAACATCCTTGAGTAACAGTCTTTTTGATGAAATGTCATTTGAAGAAAAAACAATTTTATTATTTTTCACCTTCACAAAGATATTTATCTTTGTGCCGACTGCTACTTTATTTAAATGAAATTTATTTTGAAGTAAGAAAATTAAATATTAATTTATATCCTATATTAAATACTGTTAGTTTTACTTTGATGTTCATAAATTTGATTGTTTCAGCACTAACTTTTCATGTTGCTATCAAGGACAATTGAAACATTAAATATCAAGCGTTACACATTCGACTCGTGTTACGTTAGCAACGCTAATACCAACTATAATATATAGGTTAAAATTGTTATTTCTGAAATCATCAATATTTAGGACTTTTTGTTAACCCTAGCAGTAACAAGGCATTTTCTGTACTGAGTGATAAAAGGTTGGACAAATATTGCCTACCTCAAAAAATGTTAAAATTCCAATACTAGTTTAACAAATTATATTTTAATGTAAAAATACTAATATTGCAATCAATTGCTCGTGCTTCAATTCAAACGTCATAATACAATGCATAAATTATAAATCCTACTTCACTGCTTACGCTACTGACAACAAGATTTTACTCAACGTACTCATCAGTTTTGTGAGCACATTTCTCAGCGCAAAACAGAACACAGAACATTACTCTCTCTGACATTACTCTAAATAAACTGAACACTAATATTACTAACTTAATTGTCTTTTAGATCATTGCTGGTACCATTATCACTTCCTTTTTAGTAGGCAAAATCTGATCATCAGTAACGAATTTCAAATGCAAAATTACATTTCCTTGCCCATGCAAAATTGCTCTTCCTTACTATTGCTAGGGGTCTACTACTGTAAATAGAGAGGGGTAAAAACTATTGTGAAACTATTTACTCAGTTGAAAAGTCATTAGTTTTGGACACGTTTTTTTTGCTAAAACACAATTAACCATACTTCAAAAAATAGTTAATTTTTTCTCTCTTTTTATATAAATAACTCTTATTGACTAGACTATTATATACATCTTTATACTCGATTGAATTAAGAAAGAGGAGCGGACTCCAACTCAAGCTACTCCACTGCTGTGATCGTGAGAAAACAACTCCACCGTTCCCCGATGGGTTAAATTCAAATGTAATTTCTTAAGTAGTGCATTTCAATTCTAGTCCACTGCGTAACGCTAATGAAATCTCAGAATGTTCTCGCAACGAAATACTGTTACCCAGCGCCGCCCGAAGCAGTCGGGTGTTTTGCTGATGGTTCTCCACTTCGAAATGTTTTCGACAAAAATTAAACCTACTTCCAAGAGACCTGTTGTTAAAATAATATCTATATAAATTAGAAAGTTAGGACTTTCATTTATTTTGTCTGAAATGGGAGAAAGAGTTTCATTTCCCTACATAATTCAAATATTTTTGACTTGTTTCTCTCGATTTTACATTGCTGTTTCGGTGTTGTGTAAAGAGGCAATTACAAACCACGTGCATCCTCATCCAAAAGCCGTGATCGACCTAACTGGGGAAACGAAAATGAATCGACGACTTCGTTAGCAGTTATTAAAATAATCCCGTCCACTTACCTGATAGATTACGAATTTACCTGGTGTCATATTCGCAGCGTTGAGACCGCGCGCAGCTATAATACCTGCCATACTTATTTTTCGTCGACATAATAGCGGGCATTTCCGCGTCCTATAAAAATGAAATAACCCGGTTATTGCCGTCATTGATGTAAAATAATGAATACGCAATGGAAAACGTGAATCGGGTTGTGTGAAAGGGGAGAAGTTGACATTTTACGAGGGCAATTGGGCGATGGCCATAGATTAATGAGCCCAATGAATCTGCGTAATGGCGCTTCCAGCGATGGGCATTGCTGCCCCCCCCCGTCTACTCGCCCTTCCTCATCACCACACCCGCTCGCCCCACATCGCTCTGCCTATCTATACTTAGCCAACCCCCCACACTTCATCCCGTCTAGTCATGGTCCACCTGTTCTTATCAGTCCTATCCCTCTTCTACTGCCTCCCCTTTCGTCTACCCAGTCCTCCTCTTATTGTTACGCCACAACATTTTATCTCGATTTAACTCACCTCGCCCCTCCTGCTTGGACCCATCCT
>BOPP01000060.1:2611515-2669739 GCA_017312745.1 Gryllus bimaculatus
CCCACCCCGCCGCAACCTAAGGCCTCAACCACGTCCCACTCGGCTTCTTCTACTGCCTCCGCCTCTTGCTTCACCCCCTTCTGTGACTAACTCTTGTATCTCCTGCCTCTACCTGCGCCTACATCCCGTGTCTCCGTTCGTATCTCTTTGCCTTTCTTTGTACCTGTCTGCGCCTATATCTCTTTCCCACACTGTTGCATTTGTCTCGGCCTGTATCTGTCTTGCCTTCTCCTGTATCTGTCTTGGCTTCTCCTGTATCTGTCTTGGCTTCTCCTGTATGTCTTGGCTTCGCCTGTATGTCTTGGCTTCGCCTGTATGTCTTGGCTTCTCCTGTATCTGTCTTGGCTTCGCCTGTATCTGTCTTGGTTTTTGCCTGCATCTGTCTTGGTTTTTGCCTGCATCTGTCTTGGTTTTTGCCTGTATCTGTCTTGGTTTTTGCCTGTATCTGTCTTGGTTTTTGCCTGTATCTGTCTTGCCTTCTCGTGTATCTGTCTTGCCTTCTCGTGTATCTGTCTTGCCTTCTCGTGTATCTGTCTTGCCTTCTCCTGTATCTGTCTTGGCTTCTCCTGTATCTGTCTTGGCTTCTCCTGTATCTGTCTTGGCTTCTCCTGTATCTGTCTTGGCTTCGCCTGTATCTGTCTTGGTTTTTGCCTGTATCTGTCTTGGCTTCGCCTGTATCTGTCTTGGCTTCGCCTGTATCTGTCTTGGCTTCTCCTGTATCTATCTTGCCTTCTCCAGTATCTGTTTTGCCTTCTGTATTTGTCTTGGTTTTATTTCCTGTATCTGTCTTGGCTTCGCCTGTATCTCTTTCCGCAGTCTGTATCTCTTGCTTTCGCCCTATCTCTTTGCCAGCGCTTGGATCCCTTGCCTCCGCCTGCTCTTGCGCACAACCTTTGCGGCCGCTTGCGTCCACCATTGAATATTCACCTTCGTATTTGTCTTCACCTGCGGTGTCTTTTCCTACTCCCTGCTTCTCCTTTCTTGTTTTATCAACGCCTTTGCGATTCATTTCACTTCCTCTTGTGTTCTTACAATTTTTTTCTTGTTCACACACTTCACCGTGGCCTGTTCTTTGCCATTTTTCGCGTTTTCTACGCTTTTCACACCATATCAAATTCACACTTCAGACGTTTCGAGTGACTGCTTTTGTTCGCAGTCTTGTTTCTGTTCGCTCTCTTGTTTCTATTCTATATTTAACTCAAAAGCACGCCTAGTATTCGCGGCTACTGATAACCATCTCTGTCATCTTTATCTTCGGTTGTATTTCGCATTTGTCACGGACATTTATATTTGGTTCTTGCTCTTCGCCTCCTACACTCGCCCCGATCCCTCTTTCTAAGTTCGCCTACAGGCCCTCTATTTCCGCCGCTCCTACTGCAAAAGCCGCCTGTGCCTCCGTTTCTGCGGCGATTTCTTCCCAGTGCAATTTCCAACAATCACTTTGGTATTTAATTGTTTATAGTTGAAAAGAATAGTAGTTAAGAGTATTATTTATATTGTCTTATAACTACTCAACTCCCTATTTAACTCAAAGACACAATGAGGGTCTTTCACGTCAACTCACTTTATCTCATCTTAACACCTTTTAGTTCAAAAGAAATGCACAGTTCCATATAGCTAGTACGAGAAGTATTATGTATCTTCACTTTATGATTTCTATCAACCATGTAACACATGCAGTATTCAATTTCGTTATATATTACTGAAGTCAATGAATTAAGTCAGTTTCATAATTCTTTCCCTATTTTTTATTTAACTCAAAAGCTTCCAATGTTGCATGCACAACATACGCCTTTGTTTAGTTTACTTACATCTTTATCATCTGACATCTTTATTTTCATCTTAATCTTCTCCTTAATTTCTCTCCTACTTTATTTGTTCTCAATTCAACTTCTCGTAGCTTCCTGGCTGCCCTCTTCCAACCTCACCTCCGGGGCTTCTATTCCCGCCGCTCCATTGCGAATTCCGCCTGTCTGCGTGTCTGCGGTGCCTTCTTCTGCCCCCCCCCCCCGACCTGGAGGTGGAGGCCGGGCGCCGCGGAGGCTTCTGCCTTCCGGAGGGCGGGGCCGACGCGCGGGCGGCGGCGGCGGGGCAGGCAAACCGTAGCGGCGGTGGCGGCGGCGGCGGCCGTGGCCTATTTCTGGGCCATCGATTCGCCAGGCCTACGGAGGCGAGGGCGTGGGCGTGGGCGTGGGCGTGGGCGAGAAGCGAGGCGAGGGTGGATCGCTCCCGCACTGGGTCGGAATAGACCATAGCGCGTGGAGGGGTACGGCTGAAACGTTTTTTACTTGGCGATTTTAAAAAAAAACAATTGTTGTTTTTTCTCGCTAGTGGTCATTATGTGTAGGCAGTTGATTATTCAGGAGCTGGGTAGTGCGGGGGTATAGTACGGTTACACAAGAGTCTTTTAGCTGCATGTAATACACGTTGTTATAGCGCAGACCTCCTTTTGAAGTTTCTTCCGTGTATGCACATGATAAATGGCAGTTTATTGAATTCGGTACTATTTTTTTCTAACATACGATACAATAATGAGACCTAATCTAATGTAGATATATCTTTAGTATTGGATATATTAATAAGCCATTTAAGCTACTCAGAACACCTATGTAAGAAGTATGTGAATGCGAATGAATCAGATAAAAATATCCCTTTGAAAGAAGGGAAATATCCCTTTGAAACCTATAGCTGTAAGATTCTGTTTTTTCGCCAAGTAATTTTGAAAAGAAAGTAACGTATGTTACAACATGGAAGTAACATAAGTTACTATCTTAAAAATAAATTTATTGATTGGAGTCTAATGTTAATACTTGCCATGACAGGTTCAAAAGTAAACACGTTAATCATTGTATGGTACTAAGTTGGAATAAATTATTTTTAAAAAAAGGTTAACTTAAGTAATAATCCACATAACATGTTATCCCAAAATCTTCCTATTTCTGGTCTATATTCATTTAATATTTATTATTTAATTTACCCACGATATCTTAAATATTGTGAAGCAGATTCACCGGAGAAACCAAACAATTGCTCTTGCAAAGTGCCATCTGTATGAGACTCAGGTCAGCTTCTTGCTACTATAGACCCGAATTGCTCATCAAACTATTCTTTCTGATTCCTGTAGCAGCTGGAACGCCTAGAAACCATTCAAGCGATTAAACAGGAAGACAAAAGACGAGTGAAGCGACCCGTTTAGCGCCGCCGCGTCGGGCGCCTTGGTGGCCACACAAGGCCCACTGTCCGCCGGGCGGTCGGAGACCTGTAAACAGCGACGCGTCAGGAGGGCGGCGGTGCCCGGGGCGCGGCGCTCCGGAGACCCGGAGACGACGTTGGCCTCCGCCTGTGCCGCTCTCACGACACCGCCACAGGCACCCGCCGCCACTCGTCCCAGGACCCACCGCCACCGTCCAGCACCCGCTGCACCGTAAACCGCCGCCGCCGCACCCGCCGCCGCGGCCGCGCGCCGCCGCCGCCGCCGCCAACGCATTCGCCGCCGGCGCCGCGCGCGCCGCCGCCACCGCCGCCGCCGCACCACGCGCCGCCGCGCGCCACCACCGCCACCACGCCACACACGCACACCGCGCCGCCACCGCCGCCGCACGTCACAGGCACCGCCGCCACCGTAAAACCGCCGCACGCCGCCACCAACGCCGCCACCACCGCGCACCAACGCCGCCACCACCGCCACACGCACCACCGCCGCCACACCCGCCACCTCGCCACGCACCGCACGCCACCGCACCGTGACGCCACGCCACCGCCACCGCCACCGCACGCCACCGCCACTCAGCACCGCCACGACCACGCCACCGCACCGCCCACGCCGCCACCGCCACCCTTCCGCCACCGCCACCGCACGCACCGCCACCCGCCATCGCCACCAGCACGCCACCGCCACGCCACGCCCGCGCCTACCACCGGCACACGCCACGCCACGCCACGCCGCACCGCCACCGCACGCCACCGCCCCGCCACGCCACCGCTACCGCCACGCCGCGCCGCCACCGCCACCGCCACCGCACCGCCACCGCCACCGCACGCGCGCCACTACCACCCCACGCCACGACACGACACAGACCACGACGCACGACACGACGCGACACGACAACGACCACGACCACGACCACGCCGCGCCGCAGCCACACGTTCCCACCCCCCACCCCTACTCCTACCCCACCCCCGCGCCTCTCCCCTTCCCCGCTTCACCCTCCCCACCCCGCCTTGCCCACTCACCCCTCCCCTTCCGCCAGCCTCCCCCTCTCCCCGTTTCACCTCTCCCATTTCACCTCTCCCCGCTTCACCTCTCTCGCCCCTCCCCTTTCCACCCCCGCCCCACCTTTCTGCGCCGTCCTTTCCTGCCCTGCCCCGTACACGACCCGCCACAAATCCCCCCTTCCCGCCATCTCCTGTGTGCGTCCTCGACCACCGTCGTCTCCGTCTCTGTCTCCTCTGCATGTTTAACGCAGCATCCGACGCACGCGCTACGGTGAGAGGGCAGGCGGAGAGGCAAGGGGCGGGGGTCGGTCGGCGCGTATGGTGGGGGAGGGGGAGGTTGTGAACAGTGGAGGTGTGTGGGACGACGGAAGCGAAGAGGAAAGTTGGGTGGCGGTGGACAGGGACAGGCGTGCGAGTGGAAGCGGGACTAGGTCGAGGGCGACGGAGATGGTGCGACGGACGGGTTGGTTGTGGTATTATGGTTGGGACGAGGGCTGGAAAGTGTGTGGGCGGGGGTGGCAGGGTGCGTTTTGCGGCGTAGACGAACGCTTGCGCGACGGGGACGGAGCAGGCAAGGGCTGGGGAGGGTGTGGCCGGTGGATGAAACGGTGACGATGGCAGTGACTGGTTGAGGGCGGCGGCCGGCGCGTGAATATTGCATGGGGCGGCGAGGCGCTGCCGGTTACTTATTCATCGCTTCCGGGGCCCATCGTAAACCCGCGCGCCGTCCCCGCTAACTGAAACAATCTAGCTGGGGTCTACGCGCGCGCCCGCCCGCCCAGGCGCTCCGCGTCACCGCCCAGGGGATGCGTACGCCCTCCGCCCACTGCCCACCGCCCACCCGCCTCGCAGCCGCCCAGCTGCCCGGGCGAAGATTGCTCCTCGCCCAAGGCCAGGATCAGCACCCGGTGACGCTTCGTGCGAAAAAAAAAAAAACTTGTCGCAAGGGTCACGTGTGTTGTATGTGTGCGTTTATGGCTGTATGAATTTGTGTTTTACGACCGGCTTTACCCAAGCAGGTGCTTCGATGTGACGCTTTCTCTTGTTAATGCTGAAAAACAATGTTCATACAAATTTTGTAATAGTTTTGCGTGTAATGGGATACTCAGATATGTGTGGACATTATACATTGTCGATTTTATTCGTATTGTTTTATCTATTTTCATGGATTATTGACGTTTCAGTTAAAATTCACTGGTTACTCAAGACATAAGGTTTTCTCGGAAGAGACTGGAGTTGTATATGCTTTATGAGGTTGTTTGTGGTAAGCAGGCTGAATATTGGTACAGAAATTCCTCAAAGCACATTGTGGAAGCCTGCAACAGCATTATTTCCACTATCTAGGGTGTCTGACTTCGAGTTGCGGGCTGATATTAAATGTTAAACTTCTAAAATAGTTCTGAAAATTCATTAAGAACTTGTTCCAGATGAATGAATATGTATACGATTATCCGAAGGAAATCAACCTTTTTGGAGGAGCGAATAGATTTGTACGTCCATCAGCCGAATGGAAATTCTTGAACCGGAACCAATTATAGCGTAGTTTCCGATATTCATCGAACTATTGAAAGTGAGAGGAAAATAAAACAATCGACCCCTTTCTCACTCGTCTATCGACAATTGAACTTTCATGAACTTCCATTATTAATTGAAAAATTGATGTATGCATTAGTTCAATGGCGCGTTCAAAGTTTTTCTCTCGGGGGTTGGGGGCTAGAAGTGAAGTGTTTGGATTACTTGATGTTATGAATTGCTTCATTTATGCTTGCTATATTTATGCTGAATTTAACGTTCTTCTTTTGTGGATTTGAATTTATTTAAAACGTTCTGAATGGAAAATGTTCAATGGTTTCAATTGCTGCAGGAAATTAGTATTCGTGAACATGTGTCACGTGGTCCTGAGGTGGGCTGTACTCCTCTTGGGTGCCCCCCCCTGGGGTAATATTACTTGAAATTTTTTTTTTCGATATTTAAGGCATGTGATTGTCATGTTCCAAGTACATACATCGACTTGCCTCGGAACAGACTCTTGTGTCTTTCTATTTACTGGATGTGTGTGACACATTCCAACTGTTGAAGTAAAGCAGTGAAGAATTTCATGAGCAATGTGTAAGAGATCTATAGAGGCGAAACGCGGTGATGACTTTCAGAACCGGGTACGGACAGCTCTGGGAAGAGTTAATGCTCTGTGAAGAGCAAATGTTTTGTGTCTCCGGTCTCTCCCGTTTGCGAATCTCTGATGTCGGCAATAGATTCGGAGCTCTTACTGTCTATAAAACGAAATGATCCGGCAGTGACGACTAAACGAGAGTATCGCAATCACGTGATGCACTGATGCTTAGGTTTCCACCGCGCACCCTTGTAAAGTCGAATTTGAAACACGCTCAAAATGTATATATATCTACGACATTTTCAAACTGTTAGTACGTTTGTACATTTAAAATATTATTGCTGGAGCTCACTGGAGAACTGGGGTACATTATGTAAATATTACGAATATTTTATGTTATCACGAATATTGAAATACATTTGTAATATTTTTTTTATTCCTCTCCAATAAATATGAGAATTGTACTTGTGCGAATTAAAAATTACTAATTTTTCTTATTCTAAAATAAGTACGCTCGGGTGCACTCTTTGAGTAATTGCAATTGAAAAATTCAGAACATTTTTAATACTTCATCATTTTTGTTCAAAGAAATTGGAAGCTTGTAAACAAACGTTACTATGTTTCTAAAGGAAACAAATAACTGCATTCATTCAGATTTTTTTTCACTCGCACCGTTAGTGAATAAAAATCTTAACGTCCAAGTTCGGAATATCTGCCATTTTTGGGAAACAAGTTGAAGAAATAGGTGGACATGTTAATCTTCGTATGTTTTTATTAAATAAATGGATGGATGTATATAGTATTAATGAATCAGGTGGAGGAAAATACTGTCCCTTGCATTAACGTATTGGTTTCATAGTGTCTTCAAAAGATCGTTAAGGGGCTATATCAAATAACGTTTCTCCGACCAAAAAGGACAGTCGTCGCTAGTTTTATACGTTTTTCACTTGACACCATTTTCAACAACCGTCTTAGGCTATCTGTGGCATGGTCCTCCATTTGATATTTTTAAAACTCGTGAAGGTTTGTGTATGCTCACATGTGAACAAAAGTGTTTGTCAAAAAGCCAATTTATGAGGGTAAAGAGGAAGTTCAGTGTTGTTCTTTAGTCGTTTGTTTACGTCACAAAGAGGCTAGTCTCGGAGGTGTTTATGTATTGGAGAAGCTTCGCTGGTCATCAGTTACGCCAGTGCTTGGCACCACTGCAAACAATGCTCCATCATTTCTGAGCTCGTGAGATGCCATGTTACGTTCCATCGCTTGCTTCTTGGAATTGATTACGGCAGAGTATGCAGGAATGTCCTATGGGAGCTATGAGAGAAGAGAGTAAAATTATTTTTAGGCAGATCATGTCCGCATTTTCATGAAAGCAGTGAACAATTAAAAAAGTAATTAAATCGATATTTAGTATTTGATAAGTTTCAC
Source organism: Gryllus bimaculatus (assembly GCA_017312745.1). Classification (NCBI taxonomy): domain Eukaryota; kingdom Metazoa; phylum Arthropoda; class Insecta; order Orthoptera; family Gryllidae; genus Gryllus; species Gryllus bimaculatus. The sequence continues at coordinate 2,619,266 of BOPP01000060.1, forward strand.
TGGTAAACTAGTTCAGAAAATCGGATCACCTAATGCAATCTTTGTGGTGTATTAAACTGAGGACAATTATCAGTCATTGTGATTGAAATAACTATTTTTATGTTCGATTTAAACTGATTTGTATATGAAATTTATCACCCTGTTACATTTGCTTGTTCTATTATTAAAGATTTTTTCATTTCTGAAGTTTGATACTATCTGAAAATGCTTAATTACATTCCACGTGCCCAAGAAGCAAAATATTTTCGCGAAGATAAGCGCCAAATATCGAAATGGTTTGATTGATTTCTGTATTTTGTTAATCTTCAGCCAGTCGATTTTTTTTCCAAATATCGGAAATCCAAATCATTTGTTTATCCATTTTTTTACCTTAGATTACAAAGGCGACCTATTCCAAACGTAATTACAAAGGCGTACTTACTACTTTGGATAAAAATAAAGAAAATTCATTTTTATATTTAAACACTAAATTTAATAGATTGAACATGTATGATATGGAGTTAAAATACATTTTAAAGGTTTTTATAGATATACTTAAATTATTTGACTCTCACGTCACAGCACACACATGGTGCTGTGCACACATGTTTTTGGGAAGTGTCAGAAGTAGTACGTCATGTGGCCCTGTTATGATTGCCGTCATCCCATTATGATTGCTAAATGTTTAGAAGAAAACTTAAATGCCGCAAGACAAGGTATTCATTATTTCGCATTCATTATTCACATTTTCATATTAATTATTTACAAAATTGTGCAACTTCCTGCCAAAAAAACCCTGACGTAATTACAAAGATAAATTTATTTCAACTGGAAGTGGGGTATAACTCGCTGACAGCTAATAACATAAATAAGATAATATAGCTTATAAAATAGCTAGTGGAAAGTTCTCTAGGCTTTCCCTAGAGTTAACAGGCGCATAATGAATATGAGATAAGCGTTTTTAATACGTTCTGCTTGGAGATCGTTACAATCGTCATTGGAGAACTTGAAAAGAAAAACATTTTCGAACAAATTGAAGGATGTAGAGATACTTTAAACGTCTTTACCAGTCGACAATAATAGAATTTTCGACCCTCCCCCCCAAAAAAAAGTTGTTTTTCTACATTGTGATAATAACACTCTGTATCTGTAAATAGTAGGAGGGATTAATATAAGCACAATAGGGTCATAAAGAGTCCACTGTTAAAAAATAAACCAATGATCGCCATTTTTCGTTCCTCAGAAATGTTATGACTAAGAACACTGTAGAAAAGTAAAAGTAAAAGGAAGTCGAGAATCCTCGAAATACGCATGCCCACGAAATCGAATGTTCGTAATCAGAAATTGACTCGCAGATCCAGAAGTGGTAGCGACGTGCCCACAGATGCTCCAACAAGATAATTATCCGATAAGGCAGGATTTCCACGTGCTACAAAGGATCAATTTCGATACTTCTCTTGAAGTGTAAGAGTTTCGAAACACGGTCGGTATATTTCATCAACTACGCGATGTTTGTGAGTTTAGCGGAACACGGATAAAAGTTATCTGATCCGATGACAATACGCCGCCTTTCTCGCAAATCCTCGATCTGCCGTTCGCCTCGAGTTCCTAATCGCGGCCTCTGGCGACTTAATTCCCACGGAGTGGGGGGGGGGGCGAACGTCCCGACGTGATCGCGCACGCTTATTCGGATCGTGACGTCACGCGATTACGAGACGGCTGGCTGCTCGGAACCTGCTCGCGCCGCGTCAAACACGCTCTGCTCGTTAGCCGCGCAGCGACCTTCTCGCCGCCGCCGCCGCCGCCGCCCCCGCTGCTGCTCGCCTCCCCCCCCCTCCCCCCACTGGCCGTGATAAGGCCTCGGGCCTGCGCGTGGCAGGTGGGCTCCGAAGAGAAGCGGAATGATTTTTTTTCTTCCGTTTTGGGGACTAGAATCGATCGCCTCTCATTGGAGGCCAACCAAGATTTTGATCAACCAAGGTTTGCCGTTAATATTAATAACTAGTGGTACTGGCAATGCTTGACTATCGCAGTGTATTACACATCAAACAATACTAGTGACGTGATTGTTAATTTGTCACTAGTAAAGTTGTGCAGAATTCTAAAAGTTTAGACTTTCTCTCAAGTATGAGTTTGTTCTATGTTCTGATTTGAACATAGTTGTCGTGTATCTTATTATTAAAACATTATCCCTCATATTTGGGTATGCGTTTGCTATGATATTATCTTGGAGAAATTTGATTCACTCGTCTGACATTTAACTAAATCGTCTTTCCCTAAATCGTCGTTTGCGCTCACTTTGTTATTCAGAAACCTTTCTTTCCATCGACAGTTTACAGAAGAAATATGACAATTAATATTTTGTTACGTCAGATTTTCAGTCATATTCTTATAGATTTTTTAGATCATTAACGCATACTTATTTTCTATATATTTTAGACTGCCGACACGTGGGCGGTAAAACACTAATAAAAACATTAATAATAATGTATTTACTAATGGCGAGTCGTAGGCCACCAAGTCTGCTTTTCTACTGGCCAGTTATGGATTATACACGTATACATATTCATTGCTACCTTTGAATTGTTACATCAAATTTAATGCTAAAGTGGACATAAATCCTTAAATTTGGAATTTTCAGAGATTTTTTGCTTTCTTAGGCCGTTTTATGACTTTTTGTTTATTTAAAAAGTATCAATCAATGAAAAATCAACAGTGGAAGGATTTCGCAAACTCAAATGAGATTTTCAAAATATTTCATTTGTTTGTCGGTATTCTTCCAAATTTGCACCCGGATTTTTGTTCAGAACTGTTGTTTTGAAATCATAAAGAAATTAAGTGACATACTTTTATAAAGAACGAATACCTCATCAAAGGAAATTTGAGAAGATTTTAATTTATACGACTTAAGGTTGATACAGTTTGTCTTGTACAGTTATCAAATCTCTTTCTGGCAGTGTAGTAGTTTTAGAAACTAGTTACTACATTTTGCTTTAATAAATGTAGAAATTCTAGAAATGTATGTGAAGTTAAATTAAATTTAAGTTATTCAATTAAAAGTTTTGTCTGCAGTTAAAGGCGATGTGGATACTAGTGCAGAACTGTGCAGTGCACTGTTGTGGAGCTTTGCAACATCAATTCCTGTTAAAAGTGAAAATAACCCAGCTTTGAACCGTCAGACCCTGAGCCTTGAATTATTTCATGTAGAGCTGACACTGTGAGTGGTTTTTAATACTTCTAAGCGTTTATTATGAAGCAGATCAAGTTAGATTTGTGCAATTAAATTATCTGTTTAATACCACTTTTACTTACATTTAGAAATTTTATACGTTTGTGATTCAAGTGGTCGTAAAGATGAGGTACCTAGACGATACAAATTCCCAAAATACAATAGATAGTCCAAAAACGTGTGCTCTAACAACATAAGAAAAATGAATCGGAGGACCGGAAAATAGGGTTTTCAGAGTTTAAGACGCACCATTTTCGGGTTGTGGGTGTGGCAACGTGTGGTACAGTGTAGCTGGTAACCCGGATTGTGTGTGCGACTGTTAATTGCTTTATAATTTATGATTTAATTATTATTTCATTTAGAACGCTCGTGACACTGTGGATCTTGGAATAGTGGATTCCCTAACTATTTAAGACTTGGAGTGACCCATGCGTCTAGCTCCAACTATCATCCCGCGTTCGAAGATTAATTCCCGTGGGGCGGTTATAATAAGTTATGCCAAAGCACTGACCTTTAATACCTTTTGTACGTGTTAATATTATATATATATATATATATATATATATATATATATATATATATAAAACTGCTATTAGGTAAACCTCGTTATATGATTAGAAATTATAATAAATAATAATAATAAAATAATAATAAATGTATAAATAATAAAGTCGTTATATTTTCCAAATATACTATTTTTATTATTGTTATTATTAAAATTTTGTTTAAGTTGTAATCATGTAAAGAGTTTTACCAATTGCACTTTAAATCAATCCAAAAGTAATATTAAATTATGTCGTTATGGTATTGACTTCAGTTCGTGTTCATGCTCGAATAATTTTGACTTTAAATGACGAATGCTAAACACAAGTAATTTTGCAGATTAGCATTGACAAGTGTATTTTAAAATCCCTGTAACGGTAATCTTTGAGGGACCTCCATGCTGCGTATTGTCGTTTTTGTTTCTTGTTTCCCTGGCTGAAATTGGCAGTACTGGTTTTGAATAGGGCTATTTTGTCAACACAAAAGAATTAAAGCGAATGCACAAACATTTTTTATTTGTCGCTTTGAGCGTCCGTTGAGTGGATGTGGACGTGTGAAATAACTGTCAAAACACACTTGTACACGGCAACATCGGGAATTAATTATAATACATTTTCTCATATTAGTCTAATGAATTAACAGCATTTTAAAAACTCTGGTTTTATTTATAAATTAAAAGTTAATGTATGATATAACATCGTTGATTTTTGCAACAAAAAATCTTAATTTACATTTTATATTCGGTACACTACATTGAAACTCATTATTAGTGACTGCTTTTATTTATAAAGCACTTTTTTTAAGCTAATTATGTATCTCAAAGTCACTGAACTTGGCTCATTATTGTTATCGCTTCAACGTATTAGGTATTCTTTTCTAAAATGTAACAAATAAATGAAAGTACCCTTACATGTTACGTAAGTTAAGACATTAAAATATTATTTGTCGCGGTACCAGAAGTTTGTATAATTTCCGTATAAATGTTCTGTAACGCACAATCTATAAATACATTTTGTGTGCGTTGAATGAAAATAAAGTTTTCCTAATCATTCAACGCTCCAAGAGTATCTTTTCCCCCCAAAAAAAATAAATTCTTAAACTGTCCCTGATATGGAACTTTAAAGAGGAATACTATTAATTGCAATATCCGGTAAATGTTTAATTATAGGTTTTTAAGAAACAATTTTTTTTGTTTAGTTGTTTTACTTTTCTTATAGCAGCAAGAAACATATACGAACTATAGAATTTCTTGAATTTCTCTTTGCATCGTTTGCAATTGGTTGTCAGATTCCAGCACAAATAACGATGAGCATTAAATGGAACATCTATGCATCGCATTTACTGAATGCAACATACATCCGTCATACTTGATTTTCCATAAAATGATGAAATAGGATTATTCGTGCTTAGTGTGTTTCCCACGTTGAATGCACTCTTCTACATCTCGGTGTTTCTCAATAATAATAGCTACGCGGAGTTTCAGAAAAAATAATTTTTATAAACTTCAGTAAATGGTGAGTAAATTGTAGAGTCATGCAGGATCAAAAACTCGGGGAAATAAAACCGCGCAAAATGGTTTTCCGAAAAGTAGCACACCATTATGATTGCTAGATTTTTAGGACAACATTTAAACGATATAAGACACGTATTGTGTATTCATTATTTACAATAAGCACCAAAAATATTACTGACGTAACTACAAAGGCGTAGTCTATGGGCGACGCGTCTTATAATGGTGTACACCGGAAATAGGCCGGCACATAACGATACGTGTATTTCACTGGCTAGTCTCACAACAAAAGTACACAGAGTACGGGGGTACACAGAAACGGGGAGTAAGTGGAAGAGGGTGGGGGAAACTTACCGTATTAGTTACGTCGTATGCCTTTGTGTAATTTAGGATTAATATGCCATTATGAATGCGAATAACTTACTAGGGAGGTCCTACGAAATCGTTCTCTTAAAAATGTCTTAAATAAAAACAAAGAATGTACACTAGTCGATCGTAGTTGAGAAGTCACGAAAATATTTCTTCAAAGAAAATATTTGACATGTTTGTGAGAAACTAAATGTTGGTTCATGTAAACCTGTGTAGAGTCTACAGACAAAATGGTAAATTATGAAGTCTGTGGGAATGCTCATTATTACATTATTAATTGATATAAATATATATGCATTTTTTCAGTATTTTCCGGTAAGTCCTTGAATTAGACTTGGAGGATGGAATAAATTGTCATTAAATTTCCATAAGAGTAAGTGTAGGTTTCAGCTAACAAAAAAACAACTTTAAAGCACATTACAGTGAGTAATCTACCTCAATGTGCACATTTCGTTACGCTTTTAGGGGTGAATAGATTAATTGTGTAGTGGACAGTACAGCCTGTATATCCTGTGAAAGTGGCACGTGCCGTTAACTGTTAACATCAACTCCCCATCTCCACTTCGCCCGTTGCCTACTAATGGCTACGAAAATCACGACTTTTTTTGCGAATGCTCTCGTCCGGCAGTTGCAAATCGTGAGCATTCCGGGCGAGCTTGCTAGTGCTGGCGCGGCGCGCTAGATGGCGAGAGCATAGCGTACTCGCGGCGGCGGCCGAAAGACGGTAGCGGCGGCTGCGACGAGTAAGACGCAAGACAGGGTCTTTTTATTTCTATAAAGGAATCGATTCTGGAGTCGATACTGGAATCGAATCGGATGAAAAAAATGTATTTGCAATGGAATCGTATTCAAATGAGTACCTTTTCTAATATAATGATACCTACTTTCATGATAGAAAAAAAGTACTACCCAACAAAACGACATACGAATGGAATGGCAAGAAAAATATCGAAATATAAATAAATAGTGTTTTCTTTATACAAGAAACATAATAAAGCCTCTAACAACTATGGTTGCCGCAATCAAATATTTAAAATAGCTTCTCTGCAAACCTTTTCTCTACACCAACGTTACAACGAATTTCATGTACTGGAGAAAAGGATGGTCAGAAACTATCTCTGGCTTTTGAAAACGTGAAGAATACCTTCTTGTGGGGTAGTAGTCTCACAAAATAAAGGTACTTCTTTCTGAATGTATCCCACACATTCACCTCAGATTATTTTTTATGAAGTTAACAAATATATGTTAAAAATTTGAAAATACAATGTAAGTACTCATATTTGATCAGACCCCAGTGAATAACTTTAAAACACTCACATGTATTCACTTGTTTCGATTCCGTACTTTTGGAATCGATTTCAACAAGATTCTCACGCAATGGAATCGAAAACCAATTAAACAGGAACCGAAAGCAAAGAATCGATTCCGTAATCAAATCGGTAGAATCAGAAGACGGGATGGAAGGAGGAAGAGCGAGAGCTAGTGAGAAGTACCGGCCCGCGTGTCAAGACGCGGGGGCGTTCACTCGCTGTTCCTCGGTCGCGGAGACCCCGCCGCAGCCTCCGCCGCCTTCAATCGATGGCGGGTCGCGGGTCGATACGGCGCGCCTCCCGCATGGTCACGCACTCCGGCCGCGCACGAGTGTGTGGGAAGGGCGAAGAAAACAAGCTTCTGATTCGGAGGATTTCTTGTTGATCTTGGGTTATTTTTCTAGACTAAGCCGAAGTTATTCTCTAGCCTCCACGGGCGTATTGTCTCTGATGAGACTCTGACCGGAGGCCCTAGGGTTTGAGTCCCGATGGCTGCGGTTTTACGATATTATGTAAGTAATGTATGTATGGTATGTATGTATGTGTATATATGTGTGTTTGTGTATGAGTACGCGTGTGTATGTGTCTATGTATGTACTTGGTACGACAGCTCGGGAACGGGCTCAGGCCTACCGGGGACGTCCGTTCCTCGCGGCCATGGGTTAAGTGAGTACGTGTGGTTAGCACGTAGGAGTCCCCACACCGTATTCCGGTCTTCTCAACTTGAGAAGTGAATTTTCTCATCGTCACACAGCAACATGTACTGAGGCATTGCAAAGAACTATAATATTGCCTGATCGGAAATAAAACCCAAGGCCGTGTAGTGGAAAGTTGACCAAGCCACGAGGCTAATTTATCTAAGTAGTCGGGTTAAATTCAACTGCCGTCTAGAGGAGATTTCTAGCTGCCATCTGTTCTGATCCGTAGATTTCCGTGGTTTGATCGGATCAATACCAGGCGAACGCCGGAGAAATACCCTAAAAACGTGCTATGGACCGCGTGCGATCTTTCCTTCCTCTTCGTTGTCCTAAGCTCTACCCTTCATACCACACATGTCTGCATTTCATACCACACATGTCGTGACACCCGCCCTGAACTGTAAGCTTGTTTAAGCTAAGGCGGTATCTCGCTGGTGGGAGATATCGAGAGGGCCCCTATACGCAAGCTGGTGTGTAGGTCGACCTCGAATGTCACGATCAAGCGGGGAACACCGCTATCTCTCGCGATAGAGCATTCACTACACTGCGGTTAATAACTGTATCAGTTTCTACTTAGCTGTAGGGACACGCCGCCTTGCTGCGACCTTTCTCGGGGCGAAATGCCTACAGTAGACCAATTATGCGGAATACACGGGCCGCCGTTGTATTGTCTGTGATCTGGAATTGTCAAAAGAAAAATAATATTTAAACGCACTTCGTATTATAATAGCCGATAATATTGCATCTTCTGCAATTTTTACAGAGAACGTTCACGAATATCTGACGCGGTGATGTGATAGAAAATACAGAGACCTCTCAATAACGTGTTGTTAGTTGAGGATCTATTGGATCATGAGTGTCTGCAATGTTTCGCATGATTCTCGATCGTGATCAGCAGCTAATATCTTACTTAGTAGGCGCTGTATTTCAGGTCAGACCAGACGATTGCTTTGATGGAGGATATTTATCTGGAGAGTGAGAGTAGTCACATATGTAGAAGAGTAATAAGAGGGATATTTATTTAGTGTCCGGTGACATATTTGCATCTAACTAAAACCGAAAGGTTGCTGAGGATCGAAGCTCCTTTTGCGACAACTGGACAGATATTCAATTTTCTTTCAAATTGCTGTCATTAAACTACTCTACAGTTCCAATCTAAAAGTTTACAAAGAGAAAACTCGAACTTCACATAACATTTGATATAAATTTTCTGACGTGAGAATAGCCGTTGCGGCCCTTCACGGGATGTTATAAATGTTGGGCTCTCCAGCTTCATAATATTGTGACCCCTTCTCTAAACATTAGCACGTTTATCGCGACACACCACACAACTGACTAGGGCTGGCTAGGGATCAATGCATTCCTTACTAGTACAAACTTTGTCACCACCACAAATGGCGACACCACTACAAAATGACTCACAACACAAACGTCGTCGTCACCACCACAAACGTCGTCGTCACCACCACAAACGTCGTCGTCACCACCACAAACGTCGTCGTCACCACCGCAAACGACGTCGTCACCACCACAAACGACGTCGTCACCACCACAAACGACGTCGTCTCTACCACAAATTGCTTTCTAATATAAACGCAATTGCAAAACTTAACACCATCATTGCAATCAATGCCATCACTACATCCACCATTGCAGACGCTCTTCCCTCTTCGATATTATTTCTTCCAAGATCGCTACTTTCACTGCTTCTGTCGTGTCTACAACCGCCTCTGTGTCTCGCCACCCAGCCCTCCTGCGTTTACAGTTATCTCCGCCTACGCTGTCGCCTTATCCGCAAGCTGCTCTTCTTTTTTTCCCCTTTCCCTTTGACCAAGGCCCGCCTGCCTCCGCCTGGTGGGCGCCGTTCGTCTTCTGTCTGGTTGTACGCACGAAACAACTCGCTTACCGCACGACGGATTTCACTGGGACGTCATATTGAGAATTTTTAATAAAACTTCAGTCCAAATTCAATTTTGATGAAAATACATCCGATGAAGAACACAGGAATATTTCTGCGGTTTTATATACTTTCAGGTTCATTGAGAGAAACGAGGGCGAGCTAAATTCTCAAAAAAGAACTTCTAAACTGGGTATTCACATTCTCGGTATTCAGTGCTTTGTATTTGGAAAACTCGCAGATTTTAAAGGTATGCTTCCTATGCTAAGGAGTTTTTGCGATCTACGTATATAGTATTAGTGTAAAAGAGTCAAAATGAATATGTGACTTGAGTAATATTATAATATGCTTTGAAGAAAATATTTCTTTGTCCTAAAATAATGATAGAATAATAATGGGAAAACAGTACTTTCAGGTAAGCACAAGTGCAAATATATACTACTTCATATTCTACAATAATTTTTGCAGTATTCGTATTTCGATACTTAAACATTAATAAATGTCTTACGACACTTACTGATTAATGATTTAACGTATCGGAAAGGAAGGCGCAACGCATCGAAGATGTCACTGCAGTTGCCTCTGACCGGAAGGCTCTAGGGTTCAAATCCCGACGGTGGCAGGATTTTGGACTCTGGTAACATTGCCGAGTCGAATCCAACCGCTGCCTGATGTAGAACTGTAGCGGCCGGTTGCTCTGCTCGTTAGGTTTCCGTGATTTTTCCGATCAACACCAGGCGAATGCGGGAATAGTATCCTAACAAATGCACCACGGACCATTCGCTACCTTTCTTTCCTCTTCCTTGCCATATCCTCACCTTCTTTACACACACACACACACACACACACACACACACACACACACACACACACACACACTTCTCAACCAGAAATATCGGGATCTCAGAGCATGTTCCGGCGAGGCGCAATAAGAATAAATTCGCATTACCTGTGGGACTAATGTTCATAGCAGTTGTCTAGCCCGGAAACACGAAATTATCCATCATATCGATTTAAATCAGTGGTGCAATCAGTATTTTTCTAAGGGAGGCATAACACGTGGAGTGTCCAGTCGACATGCTCCTGTATTAAGAACATTTTGTTTATGCTTTATTTGAAATTCATTTTTATTGATTGATTTAGATCGAGTTATAACACTTTCAACTGAGATATTGGATAATTTTCGCTTCAGAAGAAGATTAGTAATCAGTATATTTGTGAATAATATGTGTCAATAGCTCCGGAGGGGAGATTGTAGTTCCAAGAGCACCCATCCTCTTGAATGCTCCTCTGATTAACTGTTATTTTCTTATTCTTTAGAAGAAGAATCAACGAGACCTCACATAAACGATTATTCACATTTACACTCCGATGTGAAAATAGTTAAAATAGATCTCGATTTCAGTGGTCTTCACACGCAAGTGAAGCTCGTCACCCCCCCCCCCACGCCGAGCACTTCAATCAATGTAAAGACACGCACGCTTTGATACGAAGAGCACAGATGTGACCCAAAAATTTAGTCATTCATTAGATGTTTACAAAGCCTTCATATCTGATATGACTTCCGACTTCGGGAACTTTGTTCAATCATTAATTATATTTTTTTTACAAAAATGATGTAATGTGTTGAATTATTACAGTTAATTAATTTATCAGCAGACGTTTAAATAGAGACAAAAATATGTAGCCATATTATGTGTCTAATATGTCCGAATATAGCCAAATCGGTATGCACAATATGAAAAATAAAAAACGTATACAAATTAATGAGCCAGTCTCTGATTTAACAGTTATTTTCATACCATGCTTTCTTGTATAATATATGGTTGAGTATGATGTGGATCTCTTTTAAAATTTAACGGCTGTCTGATTACTTAGCTAAGTGAATTGCTCTGAATATTCAATAGCTCTGTCTCGAGATTTCTGAAAATAAATACTATTATTTTACAGGTATTAACGTTCTTAAAAATATTGTCCATCATCAAACCGCTTCATTAAATAGTACTTCTGTGTACAACACTAGGAAGAACAACTTTCAATGAATTGAAATGCAGTATTGGCATTTACTGCATGCAATGAGCATTAGGGTTAGCATGTCAGCATTAGGTTTATAACATGTTTTGATTGGATCGAAAAGGTTGATTAATAGGAACACCTACTACAACAGAAAATATGATCACCGAACTAGTCGTGCAAGACAATCTCGTGCGTGTGTGGGTGTATGTGGATGTGTTTTTGCTCGCAAATATTGCACAGAATATCGTTGACGGCTCTTTTGAAAACTTGAAAATATTAATTACAATTCATTTCGAATTTTCGTCATTCGTCTTTTTTATCTTATGTCTATGATTTATTTAAAACAAAAGACACTTTCGTGGTTAACTTTATTTATAATTTAAAAATTATAGTTGTTTTTCATGAACATGTATTTTAAATGTCATTTTACACTTTTGTTTCAGGTGAGTTCGAGTGTTTGCAGAAATACCCTTCTGTTCTTGACGCCATCACTAAAACTCAGTCCTCAAGAATACACTGTCTTTATCACATCCTGGTAAGAAGTAGAATAATAGTTCGCTGATAGGATTATTAACCTCTCTGAAGCTGTCATTAGAAACATAGGTCACCATAAAAGCAAATATGCCACAATTTAGAACTATTTATTGTTAATAAATTATGCAAAAATTAATTTAATTCCCTTTAAAGTTTTGTGTAATTATTGATGAGCTGGCTTAAGATAATGCTGGCACCACCCCAGTCGGTTACAACAAAAATGAATATGCCGCCATGTAGAACGATTTAATTTCTAATTAATTACGCAAAGAATATTTTAATTACTTACAAACTTCCGTGTAATTAATGATGAGCTAGCTAAAGACGTACGGTGGCACCAGAATCGAATATTCCAAAACCAAATATGCCCCCACGTAGAATGATTTAATTGCTAATTAATTGCCGTAAGATTGGTGATTGATTCCACTATCCTAAGGAATAACTATATTTTACACTTTAAATATTCCATCGGGCTTTTTCCTCCAATGAACATTGATTACTTAAATTTATTTTCACCAATAATTAGTTATCATGTTGCGGAATTAAAATGCCCACTTGTTCATTAGTTCACTCCAATATTTGCTTAAATTAATATGTAAATCCTGCATGTCGTTACGTACACACGTCACGCTTTAATGACGGTTAGGGGTTAATGTGAATTGTTTTCTGTACCTCAACAAATATATAAAATTGAAGATGTTAATTTAATATTAAATGAAATCTGATAGCTATTTATAAACATTTCTATTACGTATAATTTATACAAATTTATAGTTAATAGTAAGAATACATAAGTGATTTTCCAACATAAATTCCTCTTAACCAATTACAAAAGCTCCCTTGTTTGTATCCAACTCCCTGTAACATAACGAACACAACATCACTCCGATCCCCGCCCATTCCTCCCTCTTATCCACTCGCTTCTATCCTAAAATTCCCCAGATTCCCTCAGTCGTACATTTAAAAATCAGAAAACACAATCCTCACCACGACAAACTAAACCGGAAACTACCGCGACAGTTCCCCCCCCCCCCCATCATCGTGTACCCGACATGGCTTCGCACATTCAATGCACGTGTACTCAATGTATTCATCTGTAAATAATGTTATTTAAACAAGGCTAATATAATTAATTGTATCCTCAAGTATCGTGTCGCTGCTGAGGGCTTCAGGCCAAGCCGAAATAAATGAAAAAAAATGCATTTGTGCACTGAATGAATACTTCACAAAATAAAGTGAGATTGCAGGTATGGATTTAGAGGACCGAGCGCAGAAAACTTTTTTTATTCGAGTGTACTCGTCTAGACTGTAATGGCCGATGTACACGCCTCCTTTGACGAGCAATGTTGGGAGTTTCGGCGAACGCGCTCGTGCACTCAAGGGCTTGTGGGACAGGCGGAGCCGCTGTGCGAACGCGCGCTTTCGCTCGAACTCCGAAATCGTCTGTCGAGAGGAAGGGTGTAAATAGGCACTAACGCAGTGTCTTCACAGACGAACGAGGTATGTCAAACATCGGTCGTCAAAATACCTGTAAGGTGTTTTGTACAATTTTAGATTGGTAGTGATTCTTTTTTTAAAGTTTGTTGACGTCTCCGTCCGAAACACTCATAAAACGCTTCAATCTAACGCGGCGCGACTAAAAAATTCACTTCTTTAAAAATATTTGGAGAAGAAGATACATTGTGAATCTTTCATTTGAGGGACATGCATGTAATCAATGAACCTGAATTTCAAAAAACGAGTCTATGCAAGTGCTATATGATCTCGCTAATAAAAATGATAATGATAAAGATGATAATAATAATAATATTAATAATAATAATAGTAATAATAATAGTAATTAAGACAATCAAAAAGTTTAATTCTTCTACGTCTCAATCTGTGTGTGTGTGTGTGTGTGTGTGTGTGTGTGTTTGCTTAACTTTCTCTCAATTTCTGCGCTCACAAGATATTAGTAATACAGATTGCTCTGACTTGATAAAAATAATAAATGTTAGATTGTTCACATGTTTATTTGTAAAGATTCATAGGATAATTAGTACAGACATTTGTAAGCAACATTATTTAAATTTTAATATGAATTGCTATAAGGCTTTAATTTATAATACTCTTTAAACTTCTCTTCATGAACTTTTTTTGTGATTTACGGTTGCATAAACAAATAGGTCATTAGCAACCACTATCGAGTTTAACGTTATAGATACCTATAAAGAAGCCATGATATAGTGATGATGAGGGGGCGAAAGGACGAACACATATACCGCTATGTCCGAGGCGGGACCCGAACCCGCAATCCTTTAGTCCGAGATCGCTCCTGCACCATTGCCTCAGCTATCTCGGCCATCCAGTCGACGAACTTTCTTTGTTTAGCTGAGAACGGCGTTCATTCCCCCGTAGACACTAGTCAGAAGCGTAGGGTGTATGGACACGCGCTTGCGAGGCGTGCGTGCTAAATTATAGGGATGCCCCGGAGAAAGAGAAACGTGGAGGGTGAGGTAACTCAACGCTGAGCGACAGGGGCAAGGGTGGGGGTGGCCTCGAGGCGGGTCGCAGTGAGGTAAGTCATGACTCGGTGAAGGAGGAGCGAAGAGTGAGGCGGACGAGCGACGTGTCAGAGGTAAAACAATGGAGCCAGCGGAGGCGAGCCGGAGAGAAACTAGTGCGCGAGGTCGCTGGGGGCGTGGTGGAGGGGCAGATAGGAGAGAGCGAAGGGTAGACGGACGAGTGTGGACCCGATCTCGACAGCGGACGCACGGGTCTGGCGGTCGAGGACCGCTCGGCGGCGGGGGCTATCAGCTTTAACGTACGAGCCCGCCCGCGGCCGCGAGCGACAGCGCCGGCGGGAGGGGGGCGGGCGGGGCGGGAGAGCGGCGAGGCGGATCTGGGAAAATGGGGAAGCGCGCTGGCCGCGCTGCGCCGAATAATGAAATAAAATAGCGCCGCTGCCGCCGCCGCATTACGTAGCGCCCGGCGGGACTTAGCGCGCGCGGCGCTGCCGCGCCGCCCGATATCCGTTCCGATATCTCGATATCGGCGCGGAAGCGGCCCCTCCGGGGGGGCGTCGCTGGGACGGGGACGGGGCGGGCGAAGGCGGGTAAGGTTGGGGCGGCGGACGCGGCAGAGGCCTGCAGCGGAGGACGATCGAGACGGTGATACGGTAGGAAAAATTACGGGAGTAGCTGAGCGGGAGGAGTCTGTGGAATTGGGGGCGTCGCGGGAGTGTGGGATGAGGGTGGGAAACGTTATTGGAACTCGGGCTGGCTGGAGCACGAGAGCTGGAATGGCTCGGGGCTAGAGTCATGGGAATGGCGGGGCTGGGAGAGCGGCGGTGGGGTTCCGCAGGGACGGGCGAGGGTTTTTGCCGAGTGCACAGAGGGGCCCCAAATGAATGAAGGTGCAGCCAGCGCTGGGATATCATCTCCAAATACATTAAATTACATGGCCGCGCGACGTAGTTGGTGAATTGTGAATCGATACCGTCTTTCGTCACTTGCTATCGTCTCTCGCGTACAGTATGGGTATGAATTGATGAAATATTTCCACCTTTAACTACATGCGTCTGTTAAAAATATGTTTAGCAGCTTTTAAAATGGATAAAAATATAAAAAATACTTTTAACATTTTTTAAATATTTTACATTTTATTTTAAACACTATCTTTTTCAAGCCGTTAAGAACTTTTACGAGCTTTTTAAACTGACCTTGCGATGTAGATCACTCCTTATCTATCTACCCACTGATCAAAAATTTGTTCAAACGGAAAACTGAGTGTTGAAAGAAAATAATAGAAAATGAATTTATCAGGACAGCTTTTACCTTGATTTCAATTTTGATTTTGTAGAAATATCATCATTACGTTAGAAAAACGAAATCACACTAATTAATGTTTGCCGCGGTTAAAAATCCAATTCTGGGAAAGCAGCAGTCTCTTTTAAAATGTTAAAAATACAGTAATTTGTGAAGTTGAAGCAGACAAGGGACAATACTCACGATGCCTACGGTGGATGCTAGGCAGTATCTGAGGAGACCGAACTCTTGAAAGAGGAAAAAATGAAATATGTATGGGTTGAGATACATATACTCCTATGATACTTTATCTACAAATCGATTGTCATGATCTATCCGTGGCATATTCAATATTGAAGCCTATTCCACGTCGTACACTAGAATAAGACCCCGGCACTCAAAAGTACATTTCCAACCTCCTTAACTCACTTTTCAAATCCATTTCTATAAAAAACGTTCTCGGTATGAACAAAATCACATAAAATAAGAGCAGGATAAAGGTACCACGGAGGCCAGTCAACCGGACTGCAAATTATTCCCATGGTCACTTGAAAGTCCTTCGGTTTTTTAAAGCGATGTGTATTTCTTTGCATATTCACTAATATGTAATCATCTACCTAGTAATTGCTAAATTCTTCATATAACGTTATGTTACTCACATCTTCGTTTACCTAACTCAATATACCTTCAACTCTTTACAAAAATGACAGTTTCCCTACAAAAGGTAACAAAAAAACCAACTGTAACAAAACACCATCCATGACAAACCAACCGAACTCTGGGATTAGTGGTAAAAAACAGAAGATTAAGATGATGAAAAAGATAATAATGATGAAGAAGAAGATAATGATGATGAAGAAGAAGAAGATAATGATGATGAAGAAGAAGAAGATAATGATGATTTTGTGAAGAAGAGATAATGATGATGAAGAAGATAGCAGCGATAATGATGATGAAGAAGATGATTAATGATGATGAAGAAGAATGATAATGATGATGAAGAAGATGATAATCTGATGATGAAGAAGATGATAATGATGATGAAGAAGAAGATTAATGATGATGAAGAAGATTGATGAATGATGATGAAGAAGATGATATGATGATGAAGGAAGATGATAATGATGATGAAGAAGATGATAATGATGATGAAGAAGATGATAATGATGATGAAGAAGATGATGATGATGATGAAGAAGAAGAAGATGATGATGATGAAGAAGAAGAAGATGATGATGATGATATGATGATGAAGATGATATGATGAAGATGAAGATGATATGATATGATGATGAAGATGATATGATGATGATGATGATGATGAAGATGATATGATGATGATGATGAAGATGATATGATGATGATGAAGATGATATGATGATGATGATATGATGATGATGATGATGATATGATGATGATGATGATGAAGATGATATGATGATGATGATGATGAAAGCACGGTGCATCCATGAAGATCTGGGAAGTCGACTGCGAACAAAACGGAGAAGCAATTCGTCGGGGATGCACTTGTGTCGGCGGAGGCGCTCCTTTCTGTTTCGAACTTCGCTCCTCGAGAACGAGCGGCGCGGGCTGCGTGAGGGGTGGTGGGGGTGGGGGGAGGAGGGGGCAAAGGTCACGGGTGAACGCGGAACTCGTTCCGCAAATGAAGTCCGTCAAGTTCGCGAAGGAGCGAAGGCGTGGGCGGGGGAGGGGCTGCGATTGGGACGCGAGGAGGTAAATAAACGGAGATTAAACTCCGCGGGAGGCGCGGCGCTGCGGCGTGTCCGCGAACAGAGGAATATCCGCTTTCTTCAAGCAAAAGCCTTGCTCGGTATTTATTCTCGAGTCGCCGTCGTGCTCTTTTTTTTCCATGCACCCGTTTATTTTTTGTAGATCGCGTTTGATTGGATGCTTCTAGAAGATCGTTATGTTGACGTTTTAAATTGCGAAGAGGGAAACTATAACATTTGGATGCCTTTTGCTAGATTTTGGTATTAGTTGGTCTTCTTTTTTTTCTATGACAATATTTTTTTTCTTCTCGTCGGCGTGACGTTGAGCAAACCTCATTCCAGCCGTCTAGCAGTCTTGCTATACCCTCGAGCTTGCACGTGTCCATCTTATTTAATCGTACCCGTAACGAAGCACCTCTCGGTTACATAGTACTTCAATTTAGCAGGATGGATGGTGTTGATTATGATGATGATGACGCACGATCCGACTGTTCAGATGTGATGCATGGTGACGTGAAGGGTCAGCCATGCCTCAATCACATGACGAAATCGTCCATGGGTTTCGTAGGATTTGACCCCGCTCCTTTTCGTATTTCGCCTCTTTACTTCTTACGATACTTTTGCTAGCTATCGTAAGGTTTTTCTAAAATAATAAATGTTTTTCGACAAACTATCATTGACAAACCTTGTGGGTGAAAAACGTCAATAAGTTTGGGATCCATTCATGTTCCGTATTTTTTGCGCACGTCGTCATTATGCGATTTGAAGTATTTTTCAGAAAGTTCACATTCTGTTAAAATGTTCTACGAAATCATCTTTTTGGGTAATAATGGTGAAACTGCGGTTTTAGATAAAACATAATATACTATAGTATTTACGGTTAGATCAATTTTGGTTTTGCTTGAATAAAATTCGCTTGCAATTACCACAAAAAAGGTAATTAAGATGTTATTTATTCAGGTCATAATTTAGCGTTCTTGAACTCTTAGTATTCGGCCCTGCCTTTCACACCCCAGGTGTGATAAGAAAGTATGCTTTTAAAATACGACTCTAATTAGAAGCGTCTCAGAATTATTTTCTTCAAACTAAAATGGAAGCTTTCGGTGATTGGTAAGTTTTAATTGAACCATGATGCGTACTTTTTACTTAAATGTTTACACGTGTTCATTTTCCGTTCAACTACAACATATTTTGAATAAATGTGTGTGAATAAATCTATGTAAATAATTGTAGTATAAAAATAATGTTTTTAAAAATAAATCTGCGTGAAGAAATATGCATTCCTTACCGTGGTTTTCACAATCGACTTCAACAGATTATTGGCAAAGAATTAATTGATACATTGATACATTTAAATTATTTATTTTTCAATGCTATTGTAATTAGTGAGCTTCTATTATTCAAAATTCTTCAAATCTCGAAACAACTTCTTTCGATTTCAATCTCGAAACAACATTCTTCAACACTCGTAAGATTTCTAAAAAATTGACCGTAAAAAGATATAAGAACTCCAATTTAACTCGTCTACTTTCAGTTTAAAGTTTTTTGGCGTTGTGACGTCTGAAGTAATAGAAAGTGTGTTATTGTTATTTCGTACGGAAAGGAATTCATACCAAATCCTTCAAAACATCAGAATATTTAAATATTGACAAGTGACCCTAAACCTTTCACTGGCTTTGTAAACAGAGTTGAAAGGTCGTTCAAATATGAATGAATGCCACTAGAGAATACGGAAAGAACATATTTGGCGGAGAGAACTCGATTGCAACCGTCGCTTGATCGTATTATCGGGAACCACATCCCACACACATTCGGACAATACCTAGATCGGGAGCACTTTGTGAAACCCTTTCACAGAGAAACTAACGCTAAAACGTTGACCGAAACCACAAAGATCGGTTTACTGTTGCGCGTTGCATTTATCCATTACGTCTCATTATTGGTTCAATTGGTTATTATTGGTTATTGATTTCCGTTAGTGGAGTCCGGTAACCAGTGCCCTGGGAATTGTCTAGTTCCACGGGAACACTGAATGATCTTCAATTACAATGGAATGTTTAGATTCTCTTTGTGGTTTACACTCGTCCTCAGAGCAGATTATTATTTCATAAAAGAGAATTCGTACAACAATAATACACTTGCAATTAATGTGATTTGTGTTAGCATTTAATGAACATTTTATCACTTTATTTAATTTCTGAATAATGTAATTATTCTTTCTGACGGTTAAGGAAATAGATTTGTAAACAGAATATTTTTTATAGTTATGATATTTTATTTAGAGTGCTTTCGGAACATGACATTCATTATTCTTTGATTTACATAAATGTAGTATTTTCAAGGTGTTTGTTGTCACGACGAAAGCAAATGTTTTCAAGAAGATTGAAAACAATTTTACTTTCAAATACTAGTTTTCCTATTTGAACAAGGAACCATATGAATTCTTTAATTTTGATAAACTCTTTTTGTGAAACTCATTTAATTTGTGTGGAGTCTCTTGTTTAAAAAAAGAAAAGTCGTGCAGAGATTATTACCTCTCATTACATATCACCAAGCATTAAAAATGAACACACATTTCTCTTTTATGTTTCGTTCTTAAAATTATTTATCTGATTCATCATTACAATAGTGTCTGTGAAAATCTGGTACATTTCAAACATTTTACAAATTGTCTCAAATGTACCGGTATTTAATGATTTTCGTCTCGAATACCACACGCACAGGAGAAAGGCTATATTTACAGCAACTACCCACTGAATAAAAGTTGGCAAATCACTATTAAATTATGTCTCATTTGATCACTTTAATACTCAATATTGCTAATATTACTGAAATATTAAATTCGGTTTTCGGTCATTTAAATTACTTTTTCTGCAAAGTACTTTTCAACAGAATATTTGAACGCCTGCGATGTAGGCAACATGCAAAACTGATCTGCGTGTTGGTTTGCCTACTTTAACGGGGAATCTTGTATTAAGTGTAGCTGTACTGTTTCTTTGTTACTAACAAATTTATTTTATCCCGTTACTTTTTTGTGGTTCATTAACCATTATGTCTTTGGCCGTAACTTTCTTATATCAATATGGTTATTACGACATTTAAAATATTTAGTAGTTTTTAGGTAATTTTTAAAATTGTATGCAGTTGACATGAAAATACTAAGTTACATTTTTCATGTTGACTCACAACGTTCCAGTATGTTTTCGTCATAATATTGGCTTGCGTTACATATGTAATAAACTTACTGCACAGAAATATAGAAATGGAAGGTGTGGGGTGAGTGTCATAGTCAGTGTAAAGA
Source organism: Gryllus bimaculatus (assembly GCA_017312745.1). Lineage (NCBI taxonomy): Eukaryota > Metazoa > Arthropoda > Insecta > Orthoptera > Gryllidae > Gryllus > Gryllus bimaculatus. Next base: position 2,640,167 of record BOPP01000060.1, read on the forward strand.
CAGGAAACAATATATTCATAAATGACTAATAATGCAATTAATATGGAATATGTAACAAATCACAAAAAGTATTGCTGTTAATAAGATCTATCTTTTATTTATTACTGAAAGAGTTTTTCTTTTTTCCTTTTTAAATAATATTTTCATACATTTCGTGATTATCACCGTGCTAATAAAAATATTTGAACGGCGAGTTTAATTCTTTATTATGAGTTTGTGCTCTATAGTTTTTCCTAAGCGGACATTTGTGTGGACCTCAAGATTGGGGAGGCGGATTTGCAACCTCATGTCAAGGCATCGACAGAAAAGCTTGTTAAGCGAACGACACGACGCAATCCACACACAGGAAACAAAAGCTGATACGTATTAACCAAAATCCAAATAAAGATAATATGGCCGGAAACTCATTAAAACAGTGATTTTAACCGTATACAATATTATTTAAAAATTAAGGAAAAGCGGGTCTTTCATCAGACATGCAGAATTCTTCGCTACAGGAAGAGTTTTATAACGAAACTTTCGGGAAGTTGTACTTTCTTTTGATATTGAGAAAGTTTATTAATGTACTTGGATTATAAGGTAAAAAAACAACCTAAAGTGAATTAAAGTAGTATGATAAAATCTCAAATAGAGTAATTATTGTGCTATTTTTGCCCTTTTAGAACGAAAATATTAGAATAATTAAAACGTCAAAAATGACTTAAAATACATTTTTGATCTTTGGAAAAAAACAACAACAGTGTTTTGAAAGACTAAAAAATACAAAGCAAGTATTGCCCATGATTGAGGATGTTTCTGATTAGAAAGAAGTTCGGAGTAGTAGTTAATGTCTTAGATGTCCCCTTGCTCGCTGAAACGCACTTGCACGCGTATCGCCCGTATTGCGTTCTGCGTTGTCGCCCGATCCATTTCGCCAGCGAGCGCAGCACTTGCGCGGAAGGGACGGCGGCGCGTGTTGGTTTTGCCGCGCGGCGGCGCCGACCGGGAATAAGCCGTAAGCGAGCGCCCCGCCCCGCCCCGTCCCGCCCCGCCTCCCCGCTCGGTTGACGCCTGAGCGGCCGCGCGGCTCCGCCGGGACTCGACCCGCGCCTCCCGCCGGAGAGCGATGCTCCGGTTAATTACATTACCATATCGTATTAGCGGCGTGTCGGCGCGAATTTGTGTCTGGCCGGCGACGCGCGTCGCGTCGCGCGCTCGCCCCGCCACGCCCCCGCCCCGCCGCCCCACCGCGGGCCTGTGCTGTCGCTGGATTGCGCCCGAACAAGATGTGACCGCGCCGCCGCCCCACCGCCGCGCCCTCACTGCGCCCCCCGCCCCGCCTCCTGCCCCATCCCATCACCGCACCACCCCCGAACACCTCCCCACCCTCCCCGCCCAGCCCCGCCCCCGCCTTCACGCCCCTAACCGCCCCCTCCTCCGCCCCTTCCCACCTCGCCTCACCGCCCTCAGTCCCCGACCCCGCACGGCCCGGCCACGCTCCCCCGCCCGCTCCATCCCGCTCCACCCCGCTCCGCCCCGCCCCGCCACGCCCCGCCTCACCTCCGCCCACGTCCACCCCGCCCCGCGCACGTCACCTGCGCCCCCTGCCCCGTCCTCTGTTTCGCGGCCGCGTCGTGCCATGCTTCACTGCCGAGCGCTCAACCACGTTTGGGCGCCGGGCGCTCAGCTGGGCGACGTGCGGAACCGATTCTTCTTCAACTGTTTACTTTGCGGTAAATGGCCCGGGCGCTACTCGTCTATGATTCAATTCCCGCAGTTTTACAGCGCGTTTCTCTTTCTGCTACAGACAGCTCTACCTGTCTCTATTATTCTATTTCAGTCTCTTTTTTATCGTGCGTCTTTCTTTCTGGCGTATGCAGTCTTTTTCTGTCGTGTTGTTCATTCACCAAATTGGGACTTCTACCAAATTGCACTATATCAAATTGAGACTTCTAGACTTGCCCTAACGCGTGTCTTTATAATTTTTTGGTTCTTGTTAGTTGCGATTTATTTCTTTCACCCTATTCCTTGAATACCCTTCTACCTTCTTTCCTTCCTGCCTACCTACGTATCATCCTCCCTTCGTTCCTTCCTTCGTTTCTTCCCCTCCCCTCTGTCTCATCTGCGTCACCCTCCATGCATCTGTTCCGTGTCAGTACGCTGCTACGTTTTACTTCCATGCGCACAGTTTGCTGCTTGAGTTTTGAAATGCTGCTACTGAATTTTCGATACTTTGACCTTAATTATTTTTAATTATATTCTTTCTTACTCATTCTTCTTTTTTTTTCTTGATCTGTGAATGGAAAAGAATTCAAGCAGTCTCCTGTTCTCATTGTTAGTTTTTTATTGTTTCTCATAGAAAGATGAAAGCCGGAACTAAACCTTAACAAACTCGCCACGGTCCGCGCGCGATCCTTTCTGCCTTACCTCTGTACCTCTCTTCTCTTACACACACCAACAATTACATGCACTCCCTTATCACACAAGTCGGGAGTTCGGTAGGGGACAGACAGCTTCTGTAGCTGGGGCGGTGCTCCACTGAGAGAGATACCTGGAGGGGGAAATCCTCGCAAGTTGACGCGTAGGTCACCGCCGCGACGTATCTCGTTCCAGGGTGTAAAGGAGCACTGCTACCTTTTGGAATATAACTCGCGCCACATTTACGGTGCTAATGACCATGATAGTTTACTTAGGTGTTTCTCTAAGCGCGAACGCTAAATAATCACCCGATCCTTCCCTGTCCTGCATATCTCCCTCCTGGCCATCGTCACTGCCCCATTCCTGTGCCTTCAGCTCTATCACAGCTCATGGCCGTTCGTTGAATTAGCCGTGTGGCATCCTAATCTGATCCTTCGTGGTTTTCCTTACTTAGATTTAAGTGCTATGTTCTTAACTTTCCTCAAATCGCACCTCCTTCGTTCCTTCGACTTTTTGGTTTCTGGTATATGACATCTTTCTACTGCGCTGTGCACTCTTGTGAGCTGCGTTCTTCGGTCCTCTTCCGCGTTCTCTCAACTTTGTGGCTGTGCTGTGTTCTGCGTTTCTCTGCAGAGTCCTTTGCCTAGTTTCACTGCCGTGCGCCCGAGCGTGCGACTTCTAGATACGATTATTCTTTTCTGGATTATTTTGATTTTTATGCTTGTCCTTTACTTTAAATACATTTTACTTACGTGTATTTGTTTTCTTTTACCTAAGGAGTCCATTCCAATCATGTCAAGCGTTGTGGTATCCTACCTTGCACGTCAGATCTACCTGTTCATTGCCCCCTCGAACTTGTTCTATTTCTTCCTCTTTCTCTCTTTCTTCTTCTTCTTCTTCTTCTCTTCCTCTCTCTCTTCCTCTCCACATCTCTCTCTCTTCCTCTCTCCTCTACCCTTCCCCACTTTATCCCTCTCACTCTATCCTCCCCATCTCTCCCTATCCCCTCTCTCCCTTTCCTTTCCCCCTCTCTCGCTCTCTCTTACTCTCTCCCTTCTTTTGTATTACACTTTTTGTGTGTTTCAAAGCTGCGCTCTTGTCCAGATTTTTATTTTCATTTTGAATATTTTATGTGGTTTAAAGAAGTTGAAGGCATGTTTAAACCACATTTTTAGAATACATTTTCTGTTTTTTATTCTAGTTGTACTAGTAACTGCAACAATTGGCAGTGAAACACAACTATTCATGACACAGAATACAATAATATATTTTGATTTATGCTTTATTCAATTATTGTCTTAATATATTGAGTTTGCGTCTATGTTTAAACAAATGAAATTTCTCCTTGTGTAGGTAATTTGCTTTCGACTCTGAGGATAAATTCGTGACAGACGTGTGACGCTGCCGAGTTGACGGCTGTGAAAATCTGGAGGAGAGACTAGTACGTTTTCGCTGCTCCGAAAATTTGAGGCATCGTTTGGGTAAATGAATGAGGAAATGAGTTTGCGGTCTGGGAGGAAATTAAACTCCAACTTCTCTCTATGCCAAGTTGAACTGTAGATGCCATCTAATAGAAGAAAACTTGCATATTCAGAACGACGAGGGCAGGGGATTGCAAGAGAGGCCACCGTGCCGAAACTCCTCTACTAAATACATCATCCTCAAAATCCTGGTGCCGGAGTAACATGTATCTCTCACTTGACTCACGGAAATGAAAATACTGAAAAATAATTTAGGTGAAGAATGTTTAGTGTGGGAATTATCTTATCCTGGCCGTAGTTTTGACTCTTTCAGTACAACGTGTGCATGTAACTTTAGAGTCATACTCTTTGTTGTAAGTTTCAAATTATTATCATTTCAAATCTGGATCTCAAAGAGGATTACTTATAGCTTACGTTTTCTCAGCATTTCAACGGCCTTTAGAAGAAATGTTTGATACTGTCTCTTAGTAAGCCAGGAAGTATGTATGCCAGTACATAGTGTAGTGTGCCAGTAGTTTGCCAGTACGTATGCATTTACAAATGCAGGAACTTCAGAAATTTTCTGCATACTCTTTAGAAATGAACAAATGCAACCGCAGATGTATAATTTGTATCAATTCATCGTTCTATTATTATAGATCGCTAACTTTATCATAAGCTTAAAAAATCGAGTTATCATACTATGGTCGCAATTTTCAGATCTGTGCGCATCAGTAGTGACAGATCAGGTCGCTATTGTAGCCATCCGATTATCTGGATTGGAATCCTTTTCAGAACTTGTGTTCACTTCGAATTACCCTCAGTTCTGTTCCATACACCTATGTTGGATTGAAGACGATTTATAGATGAATTAAACAAATTAGTGAATTTGCAGTTGTACACAAACTATTATTGTTAATTTATTATTATTATTAACTTATTATTCTTATCGTGGTGTTGAATTCCTGCAATATCTACTTAACATACAAAGAAATCTTTACTTGCAACTGAAATATTGGCAAATTAAAATGGATTAGGCGCTTGAACTTCAATATATTAATATATTATTATTGTTACGTTATATTTATTAATATGATCAAAATTTTGATAATTTTGTAAAACTTTTAAAATTATCTATAGGTATTATCATATAATAGAATAGTGATCAGTAATAGGGATAACACTGGCTCAAATGTTCGCACATAATGCTCTTAATAGCTACACAGAATACTTGTAATCCCCCTGCGTTAAACCTCTTTGCTAGTCTAATATTCTTTCTTATGTGCAGCTCCATGCCAGTAGCGTGCGATGTTAATGCGCTTTATGGAAGTCCAAACTGAATTTGCAATATATTTGCAAGGGCATAAGCGAAATATATTTTTTTTTTGTGTTGAAGATAAATGCTGAGAAACGTTGTCTGCACTAAAGTGCCAATAATTAAATTTAATAGAAAATGAACTAGGCAGATTTTCAAGTTTTCCGTCTAAACTGCTAAGCCGGACATTTTTTCATTTTGAATTTTAGGGAAAGGACTTTAGCATCTTAGCCTTGCCGTTAACTTAGTTTATTTTGTTCTATTTTAAATAGATTTTCGTTTTAAAAAGAAAATCAGAAAGTCGTCAAAATGGGCTAGAAGTTCGGAAATCATACATCTACATTTTAAAATTACATTGATGAAATTGTGTTCAATAATTATTTCTATTTACTCATTTAATGTGTATTGTGACAGTTGTCTCTCTCTCTCTCGAAGTGGAAGATCATACTTGAACGGGATGCATGCTCGGAAAACCGCATGCTCTTATACCTACATTTATTACTGTGAAATATATTTTTTTTAATTTATTTATTTTAAATAATTGTTTTTCGAGGTTAAAGAATAGACTTTAATTGAAATATAATACAAAAGTAATGAGCTAAATTTCTAAAAATTTCTAAAATTTCGAAAAAAATTCTAAACTATTAAATCTCGTTTGTAATGTGGAATGAAATGTGTCGTTTGTAATGTAGAATGACAATAGCAGTGACACTTAAGAACCTGAACTCATCCCACAAGCTAGTCGCCGCACACGACTAGTTTTGTAATTAAACGTAGATAAATGGCTGTAATAATGTAGACTTCCCCCTTAGCTATGTGTATACAAGAGAATGGCATTATTTCGAATCTACTGAACTGGACGTTCCCGCAACAGCATGTGCTCACTTGAATGCCCGCAATCGTTTGAATGCCAATAAATTCAGAAGCAGCTATACTGCCACTCAGCTCTATTGCCACTCACCAAACGTTGCTGTCAGTTGGCCTCTCTCTTGAGGTAATTTAAATAAGAGAGCTTTAAGTTCAATCACAAGCTAATTCATTGTTCAGGAATCATAAATCCAGAATCAATCGGCAAATGTTATATCCTCCGCTTCCGCGAATATCTTTCCCGTTACCAAAAAAGTCGGAATGAACAGAAGTACCTTCCCCAAGGTATCCCCAAAATACGATATCCGTAAGACGCTACTTCTTGGGTTTTGAAAGCAGAATGTCACCATAATATTTCCCGTCTACATTCAGGTGTTCTTTCTCACCAACTACTCGCGTCCATGACACCCGACGCTCCATCCCTCAATTGTTTCCCAGTACAAGTTCATATACGTCACACAAATTATGCACTTTCATATCGTAGCAGGTGTACTGTGCTGTTTAGGGTGTAAGTATACGGCGCTTATGCGGGCACGGGTCACTTCTCCTCACTCCGCTCTCATTTCTCCTCCAAATTTATGAAGGGATGTTCACGCGCGAAATGCACCGTCGCTGACTACAATATGTGGGGGTGCTAACAGGTAATGAATGACGCCTTAATGAGTGCTCATCTGATAGGGACGACAGGAAAATGCGCTGGAAATATCACGATGAATGGTTGCTTCAAATATAAACATGTTTGCCCAATATTTTCTAGCAAATAACCGAGATTTGAATTGTGTTTGTATATGAGTTTATTACTGTATGGCATGTTTATTTTCTTTTTAACTTTTACTTCGTAATTTATCATTTTGTCAGCGAGTAGGAATAAGTTTGAATGGCTAACTCTTTGATTGTTTTTTTGTGTTTTACTATAAAGTATCTGGGAAATGACAGTTCTTTCTTACGGGCGGACAGATCTCCTTTAATAGACAAGCTTAATTTGTGTTAAACCTCCTGACTTGTACGTAGGAAGTTCATGCAATTCTTGTGTCGTAAGTAATCACGATTACTAAAACAATATTCTGTAGATTCAAAGTAATTAATTTTACTATCAATTATCAATTTGAAATATGATTATTATTTCATTATAATGGTTAATTGCCATGCTTTGGTTGATAAAATAGGAATGCATGTCGCAATTTGTATAACCCTTACTTTTAAATCACGTGCTAGATGCTCTAAATGCAGTATGTGGAAACTGTAATAAGCTAGTTACCTGGCTCGCGAACTTGGCATGTCTGCACTACGGAATACGCTATGGCACATCCCCTAAACTTTACAGTACAGACCGGGAGAGTTGGCTCAGGGCATCAACTGATGTTCCTGCAGTGCCACTGACCGGGAGGTCCTGACGGATCGAGTCCGGGCCGTAGTAGGGTTTTCGACAATAGCTAGATAACTAGGTCGAATTAAGTTGCTCTCTGGACGAGAACTCTAATAGCCGGCTGCTCTCATCGGTAGTCTTTGGTGAGTTTTCCGATCAATGTACAGTCGAATGCCGGAACTGTACCCTGTCAAACTGGCCACGGACCGTCGGGATCTTTCCTTCCCCTCGCTTTTTCTGTCCTCACCACTTACATACACTTACACTTACGTGCACTACACTACCACACATGCCGGGAGACCGGTTGGGAGCTTAGAGATGGTGCGGTGCCTCGCTGGTGGGAGATACCTGGTTGAGGAAAATTCCCGCAAGCCGACGGTAGGTCGGCGCCGGATCTCGCCAGCCAGCGGGAAAGATGGCGGCTTCTTCCCGCGATGAAGACATACCCTACACGAATGACCTTAGCAGTTGACGCTCCCGTAATCATCAATCAATCAATGAAAATCCACAGTATTGTCATTCCCTCATTAGGCGAGGCGCGTAATTCAGGTACCGTCGCCCCTGGCGCCGCCGCCACTGCTGCGGCTCGCGAGTGCGTTACGATGGTCCTAACGGCTCCTCTTTCGCGTGCGCGCTCGCTCGTGTTTATTTTAGCGCAGTGGCAGAGGCAAACATTGTTTCGTCTTCTTCCTAGAACACGAAAGTACTCTCCAGCGTATTGGGCGAGCAAACACGGCAGATTTTACGAAAGATTCTTATAGACATTGCCTGGGTTGTTTCTCCCGCCGCCCGTAGAATAGAGAGCGCTTTCAGAAACGAGGGCTTTTTGGGTGTTCTTTTTATATTCTTATTTTACGTTTCTGTAAATATAATTTGGGCTTCGTTTGAACTTGCGAAACAGTTTTTTTGTTTCATAATCTTATGTATGCTGATGTGATTTAAAAACTCGTGTAAACATTTACATTTTCTCTTTTCTGTGATGATTTGTTTAGTTTTGTACTTTTGATGCAATTAGAACAATGAACTTGTTATATTTTTAAAATATTACTCATAGAAGGATTGTTGTATTTACAATTAAGAATGGTAGGTTGAGAAATAATTTTCACATAGTGACAGTAACAAATTTGTAATGAAGTGATATACAGTCAAATATTTTTTTAAATGTTTTTTAAGATTACGTAGCTTTACGAAGATATTTGTGACCCACAATCTTACAAACATTCCTTCCATTTAATTATCCACATTATTATCTCAGCGTTGCTCCCAATTGGCGCCGAAGTAAACTTCACTGCACACCCTGCTGGACCGTCCTCCCCGGAAAACATCCCTTCAATAAGTAGCTGTTTGACTATCCGGGAGACGTTGCATCCTAGGCACAGGTGCCAACGTGTCGGCCGACATTCTGCGACCTCCCTCAAGGTTAAACACAGTGGTTTCCTTAGGGAATTTCGCCCTGAGGAAAGCCGCAGAAGGGGCCGAAACGTTGTCCCATGTTCCTAAAAAAACGACGTCTCCTTGACAGCCAAGCAGCTATTGGCTCTGGCCGGGAAAGTCTACGTTCACATCCCTCCAAGAATGCTCACCTGCTTCCGCAGCCTGTTTCTGAGGTAGCCTTTTGCCCTTATTGGTCAGCCACTTACCATAGCTTCTCAGGTAGCTCTGGGGTCTGTCTTGGAACTTTCATTCTTTTAGAGACAGCAGAGACAACTCCATCAGTTCCGTTGTAGCCCGAAGTCCCATAACTGATGAACTTCTTCTGGTGAGCTGATGTGTCCGGCGGATGAAAAGAGGGCGTTGAAGGGAAATGGTGATGCATACCGAATGGGAAGCACCATGCCACACAACACACGAGTAACATTAATTACGAGGTGGAATTCGAACTCACGATCCTTCGTGCAGAGGGAATTAATTCGCTCCTACGTTAAGGACATTGACTATACGGGTCGACCTTTTAGTCATTGGTATTATATCGTACTATAAATACCGCGTATGTTATTGAATTTGTTTGGTTTTTGTTTGAAAACTATTAATAATAGTAACTGTAGATATTCGATTATCAACCCTCAAATAGTTACGCCAGTGCAAAAAAACTCGTGCAAAATGAAAACGACTCTTACTAGGACAATATAGTATCTTACGTATACTCAATTTAAGCGATTATGATGTAAAGATATAAATTAATTATTTTCCTTGCAAACAAAAAAAATGAAAATTCTCCATTAATAACTAAAGATAAATAATAACCAATGAAGGTTAAAATTCAAATGTTGCATCAGTACTTCTAGTATTAGTCCAACGAAGTAGTGAAAAAAATAGTTATTTATGATAAGAGTGGAAAAAGTGACGTGTTATAATGCGAGAAGGACAGGTTGGGTCAAGAAATCAATATTCTGTGTTGAGAAATCGTAGGAGTAAAATAAAATCACTTTTATCACATGTATACACTATTTTTCAGACAGCCTTACTCACCTTCATTTTATTTTTATTCAAGTTAAGTAATAACGTTAAAATGTTGCATTGAGGTTAGTAGTAGTTGATGATATCAGATGAAAGCATTTTGTTTTCTTTGTTTCATTCACATCAATTTTATCTACAAATTTGTGCAGCGACTCGCTTTAGAAATAGTTCTAAATTTTGAACTTTTAGCACTCTACTTATGTTCTGAAAGAACCTGTTTTACTAGTGTCTAAATTTTACAACTATTACGAGTTTACGATTTCCAGTTTCAAAAATTATTAGTGACAAAAACATATATGCAAAACGGGACTGGGTACAATTGCCGTAACGAGCGTAATCGGTGCACTATAATTTCTTTCCGTTATTCCTGACCATATATTGTACTTCAAAAAAATAATGAAAAGATAGGATACGTGTTTAATTGAAATGTATTAATTGAAGCGATCTGGCATAAAATTAAATGCAGCGGGTTTTTTTACGTCTCGCATGACAGTGCAGTGTCAAACATTGTGCCTTTTCAAGTTAGAGAGCCCCAAGCTATATCGTAGAGCGAATTACCTCTTTCAGTTGATGCCCATTATTAACTTCACTTGGAATGCAGACAGAGCTTCTCCATTCTAAATCCAATAATCTCGATTTCTTCAAAATGTCAGATATTATAATTTACGTCAGAACATTCGAATACGTTGTTTTATGAATATGTTATTAATTTAATGCACATTATTAAATAAGAATCAAGTTTGTGTTTATTTCAGGTATTCTCATTAGTTCTTACCAGTAAATATTGTTCGTGTGATTCTCTTAACTTAATTTATTGGTAGCAAGTATCATTACGTTAAAGTATTGAAATAAATTATTAAAAAATATTATTAAAATTATATCCGTTATTTTTATTTTCTTACTTACAAACGAACATACAAATATAAATGAAGTATCTGAAGTCTGTGGCCAATAATTCAAACTGTTAAACTTTTATAAATATAGTATACACACTATTGTAGTTTGTTTTTTGCCAGTGTTATCATTAATGAAAGACGTGACGAATGAAATGAATTGATCGAATTTTTTCGTGAAAAAAAATGTTCGTTGAACATTTTGACAAAACAACTAGCAAACAAATGTTTCGTAATAAATGAAGTTGTGGAACTTAGTAGTTGCCTGCGTGCTCAAATTGCATAAAATTTGTAGACTGACCTTTCAGATGGTTGGTGTATATTGTGTGAAACAATGTATGAGTTAAACAAGTGCTTGTTGAGCGTGTGAATTGAAGTGAGTCTATTTCAGTGTTCCGTGAAGTTCGCCATCCAACGCTCTCGATGTGTGCTTCTAGCCAGGAGAATCTTTGGGTGTAACGGGTTGGAAATCGGGACACCAAAGAATCCCATGAACATAATTTAATAGGGTCTTGGATTGTTTACGTGATCTTATATTTTGTGCTCTGATGAATTTTGGTTACACGTACATCGGAGATACGTTTGCTAGCGACATCAGGGTGTGTGTTGGAATGGTTATTGATTTCTGTCGCCAGCAATGATGGCATATGCCTCTTACTCTGGCATTATTTTCCATGAGTCATGATTTTGAGATTCACGTGAAAATGCTGCACGTTTATCATATATTCTCTGGTTATTTATGAAGTTACTCATGAGTCGTTGATTTGTAGAGCACAAATTCCTTATTTGGTGTGCGATGATCGGATGGGGGGTCATTGCCACTTATACGAAAGGATATCACGCCAAAATTTACCCTTCTAGCCCCTAGTACGTGATGTTGTTCTAAAATACTCTTTTCAGAGTCATGCGATTTGCCCTTTGAATTTTCGTCGGCAATAAATGTCTTACTCAACATGTCTACGCTTGCTTCATGTGGTTGAAGCACGATATGATTTTTCACAGAGATCGGTGGTTCTTTTGGTGAAGGTTCTTCAGCGCGGAAAGCGAAAGTTCTTGAGAATCTTGTATCAGGATGTAGCTTGTTGAGAATCCTGTGTAGAGAGCGAGCGACAGCGTCACGTGTTCTCGCCATTCTAGGTGCCTTTGCGCTATACGCTGTGCCTGTGTTCGTTACTCGCCACATCGGGGAAGGATCGGCAAACACGTTACTCGCAGATAAGATGTACGGAGTTTTCGCGTGGTCAGCAGTGTTAGAATTAGTTGTTCTTCTGGTGGAAGCGAAATGGGGGTTTAGAGAGTCGTGAGGCGAAGGAAGATACTTGCCAAAGTAACCCGCCTCAATTATGGTTGGATTCTCTTGTAAATGTGCTCTGAAAGGCGCTCGAAACGGTCTGAAATCTATCAAGGCAGACATGCCGTCGGAAAATTTGCGAACATAATGAGAATCACTTATAGTTTCATCGATGTTTTCTAATTTACTCAGATTGGAGTCATCGAACATTAATGATTTTCTATCTGTTTCTCCATGCAGCCGATTGTTTGAAAAATCGTGGGCCATATTAAATAATGTCCATCTTTGTGGACTTTCGTGCGTCTCAAACATTCTACTTGAGGTAGGTGTATTAGTGACTGATGTTTTGAGGGTGGATGGATAAAATTTATTCAAAGGTTTTTGGATCTCGTGGAATAATGGAGGTAGTTCTAAATAAACACTTGCATATTGAGGTGAATCTTGTGTGTGCAATTGCCTAGATCCTATAGGTTTCCCATAATCATGATTTCCTTCGTCATTTGTTACTTTGGGACTTTCATCTTCTTGATTTTTTCTAGATGAATTTTCTGTGGAATGAATTGCTTGATATATGGTACCATTAACGGGTTCATGTGATTTATACGAAAATCCATTACGATGTAATTGGTTACCCAAAAGAACACGTATTGCGGTATGAGGACGATCTTGAGCAAGTTCATAATTTCTGAACGTTCTTTTGAAGGTATCAGAATTGTGATCTGGAATTTTACGAGAAAATGTAGAGGCCATATTAAAATGTTCTTGGATATAGTGGGGCAAGTGCACCGAATTAGAAATAGTGTGTGGCTGTTCTTGCAATGTGCCAGGTATGTTGATGGATGAAATGTCTGAAGTGTCGTGAATGTGAGAAGTGACATCAGTGTCGGCGGCCTGCCGCATAACCGTACCAGGGAATGAAGTGTGGTTTCCGCGTTTTGTTTCGAAGAAATAATAATTGGGAGCGAATCTCTCTGAGGAAGTGCGGGGAAACCTTGCGTTACCAACGTTGCCATTTGGAGACTTTTCGAGAATGCTTGATGACACAAATGAAGCGGTGAAGGCAGAATGTTTATAGGTAAGTAAGTGGATACTGAATAGTAGGAATCAGGATTGCTTCGAGCATCACGATGTGTGTCTGACGACATTGAGGTGTTGTCTGCTGAGTCGATGGAACCATTTGATTCTTGAGGTTCAGGTGTGTCTGCAGTGGTTACGACGGAGACCCGATATGAGAGCATGGGTATGAACGTATTGTGAATTGTATTATTGTCTACGGAGGCAGACTGGTCTGTGACGTTAGCAGGAGGCGTAATGTCAGGAGTGACGTAGGATTCAGACTGAGATTCGTTCTCTGTACAATCCGTTGTCGATGTGGTAGAGGCGTCGAAATTACAGCGCGCCGTCACGGGGAGCAGAGTGGCTGCAACTGCATCAAGGGTATTTTCTTTAGCAATCTTGTGAATTTTTTGGTCAAGAAAAGTTGGGATGGTGTCTGCAACTGAGGAATCATGCTTAGAGTTCGTCGTAGAGAAAGTTGTATCCTGATTTCTATTGTTGAGAATTTTGAATCCTTGATCAATGTGTCTTCGTCTCATAGCTTCTGAAATAGGAGTAACATACTCGGTGATCGGCGGTGAAACGATGGTATCCTCACTACCGATGTTAAGAATCCTGAATTCGTCATCAAGGAGCTTTGTTGTGACATCGTCCGCAAATGTGGACAAGTGCTCGGCAGTTGGCGAAGGGTCAATAGTTTTCTGATTGCCGTCGTCGATAATCATGGATCTTTGGTCAAGGGGACTTATTGGGAGAGGTTTCGCAAGTGTAGAGACATGATCGGTAGTTGGTAATGAGTCGGTGATAACTTGGTTGCCGTTGTCGATAATTCTGAATTCTTTGTTAACGTTGCTTGTGGTGATAGTTTCTTCAACATCCGGAGAATTTTCCATGGCAGGCGGTGAGACAGTGATATCTTGATTCCATTTTTTGAGAATGTTGAATCCTTTCTCAAAGAGCCTTCTTGTGACAGCTTCTGCAATAGATGAGGAATGTGCAGTAGACCGTGGTGATTTTGAGTCCACGTTCTTTCTTGTGAAAGGTTCTGCAACTGAAAGAGAAAACTTTGTGGTCGGCGACGAGAGTGTAGTACTCTGATTGACGTGTTTGAGAATTTTGAATCCTTTGTGAAGGTAATTGCTTGTGACAGCTTGGGAAGTAGCAATGGAATTCATAGTGCTCGACGGCGAAACAATAGTAGTATCACTGCCGTTGTTGAGAATTTTGTTTTCTTTGTCTAGGGACCTTTTTGTGGTTTCTTCAACGGTGGAGTGAGGCTCGGTGACATCGTGACGGCCGTTGTCGATAATTCTGATTTCTTTGTTAATTCGACTTGTGATAAATTCTGGAACAGAGGGAGAGTAGTTTGTAGTTGGTAGAGAGATGGTGGTATCCTGACTGACGTTGTTGAATGTACTGGTTTCTTGATCAACAAGTATTGTTGTGACTTCTTCTGTTCCTGTGGAGGCTTTCTGAATAGTCGACGGAGTGACTGTGGTTGTCTCACTACCGTTATTGAGAATTCTAAATTCTTGATCAACGAACCTTGTTGGGGCTTGTACTGTACCTGTGGAGGCATGCTGAATGTTCGACAAAGAGACTGTGGTATCCTGATTGCCATTTTTGAGAATACTGATTTCTTGGTCAACGAATCTTACTGTGACAGTTTCTGGAGCATCAGTAAAATTCTTAATAGACGGCGAGTCTGTGATACCGATATTGTGGTTTTTGAAAATGTTGAATCCTTTGTCAAAATGCCTTCTTGTGCCAGATGCTGAAATATAAGTGGAATGCTCAGTAGTCGGCTGCGATAAGTTGAGAAATTGATTAGCACTGTCAACATTTCTGAATTTTGGGTCAGCAATTCTTCTTGTGAAAGAGTCTGGAACTGAGAGAGAAGACATATTGGTCGGCGACGAAACGGTAGTACCCTGATTCTCGGGATTTAGAATTTTGAATCCTTTTTGAAGATGCCTTCTTGTGTTAGCTTCGGAAGTAGCTGTGGAATGCAGGGTGGTCGACGGCAAAACGATCGTAGCATAACTGCTGTTGTTGAGAATCCTGTATTCTTTATCTAGGAAACTTTTTGTGGTTTCTTGAACGGTGGAGTGAGGCTCGGTGGCATCGTGTCTGCGCTTCTCGATAATTCTGATTTCTTTGTTAATTTGCCGTGTGAGAAATTCTGGAACAGAGGTAGAGTAGTTTGTAGTCGGTTGAGAGATAGTGCTATCCTGACTGCCGTTGTTGAATATCCTGATTTCGTGATCAACGAACCTTGTTGTGACTTCTTCTGTACCTGTGGTAGCTTGATGAATGTTCAACGAAGGTACAGTAGTAGTCTGACTGCCGTTGTTGAGAATACGGAGAACTTGATGAACGATTCTTGCCGTGACAGTCACTGGAACATCGGGAGAATTCTTAATGTACATCGGCGAGTCTGTGGTACCCTGATTGCCTTTTTCGAGAATGTTAAATCCTTTTTCAAAATGCCTGCTTGACACACCTGAAATAGAAGTGGAATGCTCGGTTGTCGGGTGCGATACGTTTGGAACCTGATTAGCACTGTCAACAATTCTGAATTGTCGGCCAACAATCCTTGTGAAAGAGTCTGGAACTGATGGGGAAGGCTTTGTGGACGGCGAGGTGCCAGACGTACTGTGATTGCCGCGTTTGAAAATTTTGAATTCTTTGAAAAGATGCCTTCTTGTGGCAGCTTCGGAAGTGACGGTGGAATGCATAGTAGTCGGCGGCGAAATGATCATAGTATCACTGTCATTGAGAATCCCGTATTCTTGATCTGGGAACCTTTTTGTTTCTTCAACTGTAGAATCGAACTCGGTGGCATCGTGACCTCCGATGTCGATAATTCTGATTTCTTTATTAATTTGATTTGTGACAAATTTTGGTAGAGCAGGATCGTGCTTGGTAGTTGGTGGAGAGAAAGTGGTGTCCTGACTGCCCTTGACTATCCGGATGTCTTCATCAACGACCCTTGTTGTGACTTGTTCTGAGCCTATAGAGGTATGCTGAATGGTGGACGGAGGGACTGTGGTCGTCTGACTATCATTGTTGAGAATCCTAAATTCTTGATCAATCAACCTTGTTGTGACTTGTTCTGTATCTGTGGAGGCATCCTGAATGGTTGACGAAGGGGCTGTTGTACTGTGACTGCCGCTGTTGAGAATCCTGATTGCTAGATCAACGAAACTTGTTGTGAAAGATCCAGGAACATCGGGAGAACTCTTAATGGACGTTGGCAAGTTTGTGATACCCGGATTGGCGTTTTTGAGAATGTTGAGTCCTTTCTCAAAGTACCTTCTTGTGACAGCTTCTCCAATAGAAGAATGCTCAGTGGTTGTTTGCGATATATTATAAACCTGATTGTCGTTGTCAAAACTTCTGAATTGTGGGTATACAATCCTTCTTGTGAAAGAGTCTGGAACTGAAGGAGATGCATTTGTGGACGGCGACGAGACAGTTGTACCCTGATTGGCGTACTTGAGAATTTTGAATACTTTGTAAAGATACTGGCTTGTGTTAGCTTCGGAAGTGTCAGTGGAATTCATAGTGGTCGACGGCAAAAGCACTGTATCATGACTGCCGTTGAGTATTTTGTATTCTTGATCTAGGAATTTTTTTGTGGTTTCTTCAACGGTAAAGTCAGACTCGGTGACATCCTGACTACCGTTGTCGATAATTCTGATTTCTTTGTTAATTTGATTTGTGACAAATTCTGGTACAGTGGGAGCGTACTTGCTGGCCAATGGAGAGACGGTGATATCCTGACTGCCATTGAGGATCCTGATTTTTTGATCAATGAACCTTGTTGTGACTTGTTCTGTACCTGTGAAGGCATGCTGAATAGTCGACGGAGAGTTCATAGTAGACTGACTACCAATGTTGAGAATCCTGTATCCACGTGCATGCCTTGCGCTTGTAATACCTTTTGAATCAGCGGGTAGGTATTTAACACTCACAGGAAAGATCTTGTTTACGAGATTGTCATTATTTAGATTCCTGAAGACAACGGTGGAGTCGTTCGATGGGTGAAAAATGGACGCTTTCACGGCTTCGAGCACCTGCCATGGGGCTCTTTTATCCTCATCAGAGAAATGTTTCCCAGTTTTCTTCCTCACGTGCTGGTCAATGATTATATTGAGCATCTGCAACACTCAGAAAACGGAATATATTAAACACTAGTTTTAGTATTTTTAAAAGTGTATTTTTGCTTATTTGTGATATAACCATTTACAGAATATCTGCGGAGCAAACGTCGAAACTTTGCAAATAATCTCTTAAAACAATTTTAAGCATATTCTTTCTAATAAACTACTGTATATTCCTAATGGTTCAATAAGCACTCAAAAGTTGGTTTGAAAAAATGGTTTATAGACAAAAATTTGCGTTGCTGAAGCAAACAAAACTCTAGAAACATGAAATTCGTTTCTTATTTTTTCACAAGGAATGAATATATTTGTTCAGAAAGAAACGTTAACTGAGAAATAAAAAAGCAATCGACGTGTGTAAATTGGGTCCTTTTTTGTTGCTGTGTTAACTTTTCTGAACAAATACAGTCATTTATTTTGTAATTAATAAACAATTTATATGTTACTGAAGTGTTTTTATGATTTTGCAATGTCAATTTTTGTCTAGAAACTTTTGAGTGCGGCTAGAAACTTTTGAGTGGCTTATCCATTTGAAATATCCAAGTAGTTTATTAGACACAATATGCTTAAAACTGTTTTAAGAGATTATTTGTAAAGTTTCGATGTTTGCTCCCCGGACATACTTTATAGAGAAATTAACGTCTCATTTATTCTACAGTAAGGTTTACGTCATTATCAAGCATCATTTGCATTATTATTTGTAACGCTGGCCTTCGCGACAGACAGAAATATCTTATTTGTGAAGAAGATGGAAATATTTAATTAATGAACCTTAGCTGTGTCTTTATTTTCTCTGAATTATCTTAATCACTTAGTGCTGAATATTTCATAATACAGTAATAAATTAGAAAATAATTCCTTTATCAATGATTGATTTAATAATACGGCAAAACCAGAAGAGAGAAATATACACACTCAATTGCAATGTATAATAATGAACATTAATTCTAAAAAGAATGTTTTCTCGTAAA
This sequence comes from Gryllus bimaculatus, assembly GCA_017312745.1. Taxonomy (NCBI): domain Eukaryota; kingdom Metazoa; phylum Arthropoda; class Insecta; order Orthoptera; family Gryllidae; genus Gryllus; species Gryllus bimaculatus. The sequence goes on from BOPP01000060.1 coordinate 2,658,406, forward strand.
CTGTCTTAACTTCAAAACTCCGGACTCATTTATTTCATTCAAATAATGTTTTGTGGCCAATACGTTCTAGGCGTGAAGTCATCTGTTCCACGACAATTTGTGAACCTCACAAGATGACAATGTTTGCCTCGCTGCCATGTCTTCACTCGTCTTGTCTACTTCACTCATTTTGTAACTAAATAATTACGAAATAAATTCTACAAGAAAAATATCTGAATTTAGTCTATGCTTCTTGATGGGCGGTTGTATATTATTATATTTTCATATTACATATAAGTAATTTAAGTATTTATGTGTTCTTGATTCGACTTTTCTTTTGTATACTTAATACATTCAGTTTAATTAAGGTCAATTTCCAACTTAAATTTATAACCCTATAACTTTATAAAACTTTTAAAACTTAAAAAAAAGTGGCAAAGTGTTTCATTCTCAAATAGAAACAGTTCAGATAAGGCAATTGAATGTAAAATAAACCATCATTCACCAGGGACAATATACATTTTTAATACTTGTTTCAAAATAATTCCTAGTAATAATCTTGATGAATTTATTCATTTAATTACGCGTTATACATCTACTAAATGCAACAAGACTGCACGTAAACAGTCACAGTACTCTTCTCCCGGTTTATGTATTTTATATTTTGAATTAACCATTAATTTATTTACACCACAAATGAATTTATCAAATAATTTGGGTAAACCTCAATTGTTTGATTACGAATACTTGATGTAATTTTGTGTTTAGTTTTGCAAGTAACAAGTACTACGTTCTTTGCTGTGATGCCAATATGTAAGCATATTGCAAGGAGTGAATGATTTGCTGCATAGAGAATTATACAAATATGATATTAATAATGGAGCAAACAGTGGAATGAGAGAGAAGGGAAAAAAACAAGAAAGCATGTCGTTGACTCTCTTTGTCCACCACAAATTCTACATGTCTCTACCTGGATTTGAATCGCGGCCCTCGAGGCGAAAGGTGAGCGATATATTTGGTAAACCATGAGTCTCGCATATAACTGCTTAGTACAGAAGAAAAATAAACGAATGTATTGAAGTCGACAATACATTTCATTGTGCAACGAGAGGTAGTTCAGTTTCTGCAATTCTCATCGCTGGAACCCTTCTTGTTCACGCTCCCGATAGTCCTGGTGTCTCCACACATTTGCATTCCGGGTAATAGAGAGCTTGCCGAATCCAGAGAAATGTCCAATAAGGGGCAATGAGCCTGGGCGCCGTTAGATCCCAGGGTTCCTTGTCGGTCACCCATCCAGGAACTCGTGATGTCGCGAATTCACTTAACCTGCGTGATTTCACATAGTTACCTAATTCGGCTAGCGACGCCGGTTTCGAGGTCGTGAACTTTCAATTGAACCATCCCATGATTTGCCTTGATGGCGAAGGGAAACCACGAAAACTCCGGCGTGGATGGTCGGCATGGGAATCGACCCCGGGCCTCCCGAATGCGAGGTCAGCGCCCTACGCTCTGAGCCTCTTCTCGCGGTGCTAGCTTTTTAGCGCGCCAATCATTTTGCATTCTCCCTGCCGGCAGCATGTTGGGCTTTCGAAGCAAACATTCGTCGAACACCACGGCTGATCGGTATTGCCTTCCGTCCGAATGCCGAGTAAGTAGAATTGAACTGCTGTCTGCAGGAGAATACTAGCGGTCTGCTGCTCTGATCGGAAGTTTTATGCAGTTTGTCAATACCTTGCGAAGGGCAGAACTGTACTTTCACAAGCAAAGGCGTTTCACCGTGCGCTATCTTTTTAGACTCCTCCTCCCCCTTTCCATTCACATGCACTACACTTTCGTATATGTCGGGAGATGTGTCGGGTGCCTAGAGGGTTGGGCTGCGCTTGCAGCGAGCCGCGCCGCTTCGTTAAGAGGCTGCGTTTGAGGCAGCGTCGGCCTGATGTTTCATGCCGCTGTACTGTGCCAGCGAAAGGCCGCTCTGCGTTGTGCTGTGCCGCTCCTTCAGATCCTTGCAGTTTGCGCAGAAGCTCTGCCACCCCCCGTCGTCCCCGCCGCCACCCCAGCTGCCACCGCCCTATTGCCAGCCCGTGCCACCGCCTCTGCACCCTCTGGCACGACCTCTGCCACTCCTCTGCCACCCCTCTGCACCCCATCGCCACCCCTCTGCAACCCCTCTGCCACCCCTCTGCACCACTCTCTGCCACCCCTCTGCCACCCCTCTGCCGCCCCCTCCCCCCTGCTTGCCGCCCTCTCCAACCCCATCTGCCCCCCTTCGCCTCCCTCTGCCATCCCTCTGCCACCCTCTGTCACCCCTCGCGCACCCCCTGCCACCCCTCTGACCCTCGCACCCCTCGCCACCCCTCTGCCACCCTCTCCAACCCTCTGCACTCTGCCACCCCTCTGCACCCCTCTGGCCACCCCCTTCACCTCTCACCTCTGCACCCCTCTGCCGCCCGCTGCTGCGGCCCCTCTCCACCTCTTGCACCCCCTCTGCCACTCCTCTGCCACCCTCTGCACCCCTCTGGCACCCCTTCTGCCCACCACCTCTTGCACCCCGCCCCTTTGCACCCCTCTGCACCCCTCTCACCCCTTCTCCACCTTCGTTGCCACCCCGTCCTGTTTCCCGCCCTCACTGCGCGCGCACGCGCCGCTGCCACTCCGCCACCAACCCCGCCGTCGCCCCTGCAGCGCTTCCGCGCTAACCCGGCCGCTGCTTCCCTGCCGCCTCACTCGCCCCTCCGCCCGCGGCAGCGCTTTTGATGCGAGTCTCGATCGCCCTCATGCAGCTTCAATATTCCTGGCGCACCTCCCTCTAGCTTCGGCGGTTCGTGCCAAGTGAACATTCTCTCTCTCTCTCTCTCTCTCTCTCTCTCTCTCTCATTCGTTTCTGGGTCGACTAACAATAAAGGAAGCTCTCTGAACTGAGGACATTTTCGTAGAAGTATAGTTAAATTCGCCGATTAGATATTTATATTATTCTTATCATATCACTTTAACTCCATTGTATATATAATAATATGATATATATATATATAATTATATATATATATATATATATATATATGTATAATCAATCGCGGACCGCAACGAGTGCAGGAGTAAAATCATGAATGTGAAGAACAATGCAACTACTTAGTAAAGAGTGGACAGATGAAAGAAAGAGAGAACATTCCGAGAGGATGAAGAGTTTCTGGAGGAAGAAAAGGGAAAACATCCAAAAATAAAATCATGAATTCAAGTTCAATCGCCTTCCTGAAGTGGAATAATCGATTAAATAATTAATATATAATTATTTTCAATCAAAGAACACTGCAAACGTTTTATTACGCGAAATATTCTCTGCGTGAAAGAAATAATTTTTGTTTTTGTTCGAGCAATAGTATGTAGGGATTTTATTCGAAATCGTTGTCAATCGCGGAATCTAGTATATCATGAATGGGCATACGAAGAGTACTTTTGATGTAGGTAACGTACGCAGGTAATACCACGGCCACATAAAATTTGACTTTTTAGAAAATATTAAAAACTTTCTTTGAAATTGGATGAGGTGCTCGAGTGACCTATGTACCATAACTATTTTTGAAGGACCACTTCCAAGTATTTTCACAGATGAAAGGGTCTTTTCAATTCTCCGCGCTGACGATCATATAACGAAGTTTAACGATTCTTCTCCATCACCGACTTCAACGTGACCCCGCAAATTAACCAGTGCCGCAAAACTACCCTTTGCTAACTAGAATGTAGAGTTCTCTCTCTTCTAGTACGCCGCGGCGAGCACGCGAGTCTGTAATCTACCAGCGACGGTATATTTATACTCGTTGCCTCCAAAAGTGCAGATGTGCTGCAGCCGCTACTGCTTCTGCTGCTGCTGCCGCCGCTCTCTAGTGTTTGGCGGAGCCTCCACCGTTCACGATTTTGCCGCTTGAGATGCGTTGCCTCGCCACCTCGCCTCCGTGCCGTACAGCTCCTTGGCTCTGCTGCTCTCGCCCCAACGGTTTTTGTCCCCCCCCTCTCTCTCTCTCTCTCTCTCTCTCTCTCTTTCATCTGGCGTTTCCTCCCCGCCGTTCTGCTCCTACTCGACACCCCTCGCTTCGTCTGTTCCTCGTGCCACCGCCCTCCCCCGGCCCCGCTTCACCGATTCCCTCCTCCCCGGTCCTGTCCTCCTCCCTTCCACCCTCCTCGCGGCGCTGCTTTCTCAAAACTCCCCCCACCCCCCGCGCCTGCTCCCGCGCGCTTGTCGGAATTATCAAACACTTCGTGCGTGAACGGAACAAAATGATTGTGTAAAATGAGGTGCCTTTTAGCTCCCCGCGCGGCGGCGCGAGGGCGGCTGCGAGGGTGGCGGGGGAGAGGGGGAAGTGAGGGTAGGACAGGATGAGGGGGTACTGCGCGTTGGAGTTGGGTGGGAGGTGAGAGCGGTGGGAGAGGAGGTGGCGAGGGCGTGAGGGAGCGGCTGGTGAGGGAGGGATGGTGTTGGTGGTGGTGAAGACAGTGGCGAAAACTGTTGGCAGGGAGGTTGAGGGTGGTGAAGGTCGGAGGCGTGGGTGATGAGAGGCGAGGGTAACCAGGGTGATAAGGGAGGTCCGAAGGCGAGGGCGGTGAAGGAGAGGGGGAACTGAGGATGATGAGGGAGGGAGGCGATGGCAGCGAGAGAAGACGTGCTAAAGCGAGGGAGGGGGTGGCGAAGGTGGTGAGGGTAGGAGGGACGTTGCGAGGGCGCTGAGGACAACGCGATGGTGGTGAGGGAGGATGGAAGGCTAGGGGGGCGCTGACGGTGGAGGGCGGGGGGGGGTAGAGAGACAATGGCGGTGGGGATGGCGAGGGAGGAGTGGGAAGCGAGGGGGATGAGGAAGGAGAGAAAACTTAATGTTTCGACTATTTGACTGAGGGTTTTGATGAATGACTAAAAGTAATCTCTAGTTCAGTTGAACAAACATGTTGGATTTGGTAGATTATTATTTGCGTCAGATTTGATTGGCATGATTGCTAAACGTACCATCATTTAAATAAGTAATGACACTTAAACATGCCTATAATAGTAAAATGTAAACATGAAATACTATAAACTAGATAAATAAGGAAATAGAAATATAAGACGACAATATTTAAATTCTAAAATAAAAAAATAACTTGGGAATGAAAAATGTTAATTTGAATTTGGCATTGGAAAAACAAAAACTTTCTGGGTGTAATATTTTATAGTTTATTAATTAACTAAAAAAAGTTAGATAACTTAATAATATCACTATATGTGCACTACTGGAAATTAAGAAACCATTAGAATTAAGATATTTTCTTTTGTACCATTTTGTAATATTCCTAAAAAAGCTGAAATGATTTGATTTGTCTTTGATGAAAAAAATAAGAACACTTTTAATACCCTCCCTTTAAGGTTGGTTGTAGTAGTATTACTAACATTAAATCGATGCTATTACTGAAATCTTGATCTTATTATTAAGCTGATTGCTGAGGGAAATATACGGCAAATGAATTGAACAACAATTTATGTAGTGAGAGTACCGTAATAAATGGTTTTAGTTCCAAATTCTTTTTCCGGCGAACATGAAAACAAAAATTGTTATGTTAAATCAAATATTTTGTTCTTCAAAAACCAAAGCCGATTTTGAAAATATGTTTTGCCAGTTTTGCTCATGATTTTTCAGGCCAGGGTTAAGAATTCCATTAATATTTATTCACGTAACCGCTCGCTGGCTAAACACAATTCGCAATCCACTACTTCCGCCTCTTGTCCTCCATGGTTCGCCGCCGCATCCGACCAGCGGACCGCAGTTTGCTTACTCGTGCCTTCGACGCCACAACTTGCGCACAGAGCGGGAGAGTACGCGTTCACGGGATGGAGAGATGGAAGCAGAACCGGATAGGGGAAGGAAGAGAGGGAGAGGGGTGGGTTGGGGAGGAGCGTACCATCACTCGGCACCCCCGGGCGAACCCCTCTTTTTGTTAGAGCAGCAGCGGGGGCGGCGGCGGGAGCTTGCGGCGGTAGCAGCCGCAGCGGCGGCGGCGGCGGCGGAGGCGGAGGCGGAGGCGACGGTGGTGGTGGTGGTGGTCGTGGTGGCGGTGGAGGCGGGCGGGGTTCCGGCCTCTCATGGAGGCCATTTGGAAATGAACGCTCAATAATTCCAGATTGAATCAAGCGTTATCAAATATTACCGCTCTCCTACGCTCGGGAGCGGAACGTGTGCAGTTCGAGGCGGGGCGTGGCCTGACGTGACGGGAGTGGGCGGGGAAGGCAGAGCGGGGCGATGCAGTGCGGTGCGGTGCGGGTGACGGGAGCGGGACGTTGGCAGCCCTGCGAAGGCCGCCGCGGGCGGCCTGGGAAGCGCGTAAGTATTTGATACGCCCGTCAAAGTCCTTAAATTAACGTTCCGCGTGTCGCCTTCTCCGCTAGAGCGAGCGTGTGGAACTTGTTATATACGCCCGTGCAAGATTCAGATTGGTTTTCTTCCGCGTGTGCTTGCATGGACTGGCAGTGCGAATTAGGAATCATTGAGGCGCGTTGCTCCCGAGGTGAAATGTCAGGTTGCACAACGAAATGTTGCCTGGATGGAGTTGACGAGAGTGTTCTAATTAGGATAAATTATTTTGAAAATATCGTGTATAAAACAAATGGGGCGCGATGATTAGTGGATGTGACTGTATGATGACGATTATCCCTTATTTAGTTCGCTCATGATAAAATTGAATGGTTAATATAATATTAAGAGATAGTTGAGAGTGTATAAAAAACGAGATAATAAATCATACAATTAAAATAAGTACATCATGATGAACTAATTTCACAAATTCAACTTCAAATGTGTCATTTTAATTCTTTTAAAAATGGTTTTATATGGTTAATTGGTTTATGTTTAAATTGTATAATTAAATAATTGCGCAAAAACTGTGAAAATAAAAAAAAAACGTGTAGTAAAATAACACATTTTCCCCCTACTAATCAGAGGGTGATGTTTAGAGGGTTATGATGACATTCTGTAAAGGCCACAAAATACCCAGGATTAAATAAAATTTTGAATTTTCAGCCGTGATCTATAAACGTCCACTTTTAACTCCGAAGTGACATAACATTTTAGCAACCCAATTATTAGTCGGCGAGTTTCAATTAGGGCGGATTTGTGCCACCACAGGGCGAATGCGGATTGATTAATAACAAGGAGAACGAGCCGCTGCTTTACCTAGGAATTAGCCCGGATTCGGTGCAGTGTCTGGGCGTTGCACTGCGTCGCGCGCGCGGCGCCGGGCAGATCTGATTGCGCCCAATTTGGGTCTTCGTTCCGCAGCTAACGCCATTGGGCGCGCAGCATCGATCGCTCCGCGGGCGGTCGAAGGCCGATAATTCGGCGAGCGGACAGCGCCGCCCAAGCAAAACAGCCGACGTCTAGAATGGGCGCCGCCGCCGCCGCCTCCGCTCCCGCCGTCACCGACGAAGACGATGGCGATGACGACGATGGCGACGATGGCGACGATGGCGACGATGGCGACGATGGCGACGATGGCGATTGCGACGATGACGGTGACGACGATGGCGACGATGGCGACGATGGCGACGATGGCGACGATGACGACGATGACGACGATGGCGACGATGGCGACGATGGCGACGATGGCGACGATGACGACGGCGAGGGAAACGCGGCGGCAGTGGAGCAAGGATGAACAAGTTATAGCTCGACCACTTAGAAAAAAACATCATGGCGACATGGCTTACCTCTGGTGGCGTGGCTAAACCATCCCCCACTGGCCGCGAATGGGAGCTCAGTTTAACTCTAGGACTGCCTGACAGAACTAAGCTAGGTCTACGATAACTGATCCGCTCTTGCAACTTAGTTCTCAAGCTTCATCACTGTTGGGTTCGGAACGTCCGTCAAGGCCAGGCTACCTTCTCCCCTGCCCGCCCAGGGTGAGGTGGCAGCGGCGGCGGTGGGTCCTCAAGGTAGGGAAGTTGAGCATCTAAGAGGGGAAACTTCTCTTTGTCACTTTCCGCGCATGCGCTCTGAAGTATTTTTGTAAGTGGTCGAGCTGTAATATTAATGCCTTGTCTTAAGTTGCGAGATTCGGGCCATCAGGCTTGCTCTTTCACCTGACCACGTGAATTTTCCACGCTAAATTTCACTAGAGGAGAAAGAAGGTATTCCTTGGCGACGAAATAGATAATCTTTAATGTAGCTCAGAGACTTCTTTTGGGCTTACAGAGCATTTAATTGCAGTAAATATATAACATGGGACAGCCAGCTTTACTTCCCCCTCCCAAGGATTCTTTTGGTCCTTAAAAATCCAGGGTTTCGAGCAGGTTTGAACTCGCGAACTTGGGTATAACAGCCAGATACGCTGCCCGTTATTCCACCGTACCCGCAATTGCGAACAACGTGGCGTGTACAATGTGTAACTATAGAGGAAGATGAAGTCGTTAGTCGTAGAACGAAAAGAGTAAGGATGCTAAGACCTCACCAACGTCGAGATGCGCTAAAAATGATGAATATTTGGAAGTTGTAAACATTTTCATGGATTTTTTTCATTCAATTCAATACATTTTCACGGAACCGAAAAGTGTTTATATATTGTCGTGATTCCTCTGGCGGTCAACGGCCGGATAATTGACGAACGGACTGCGCCACGTCTGCCAAGCAAAACAGTGGAAATATAGAAGGCGTGGCGCCATCACGGTGGCTGTGATGTTACGAGTGGTGTGAAAAAAGAAGAACTACGGAGTTGGGAATGGACGACGGATACTATAGACGCAGAATGCGAATGCAGGGAATGAGGATTTAGCATTGACAGCGCTGAACGGAGAATCCAAAGGGTTGTTAACAGCAAAGCTGTTGAGGACGTCGTCAGTTCGGACTAGAGTTGCACACGGTAGAATGATCCAATAATAATAGATTCGGCAGTAGTACCGATGGCAGTGCAGGACGTAAGTACGGTAACAAATAAGGTCAGCAAATGCGCTGGTAATCAATAATCCATAGATGAAACAGTGAGGGAAAAGGTGAAACCAGAGCTGGCGTCACTGTTTTTAGGGGTTTGCGAGGGCACTTCGTAAGAAAACCTGTTGAGAGTGTCAGCAGTTTGTGCTAGAGAAACTATTGACCTGATTCAGTAATTGGATGAAATGGAGGGTAAGCTGGTCGTGCTCATTTCGTGTGGGGGGAGGGGCAGAATTGAGTGTTAACACATCTGAGGTTTTGAAATAATTGAATTGAATATCATTGGCGTTGGCGGAAATAGCAAAAATGAGCGTGGGGAGTCGTAGAAATGAATGAATACTTCCACGGGAGAATGAAGGAGCGTTTATCTGACGTACTAACATCTGCGAGACGGTGATGATTATAAGATAAATAATACATAATCAAATGGTAAACGCTAAAATTTATTAAATGATAAATGGCGAAAGAGTATATATACAAAGTAAAGACAACGGAAGTGAAGGTAGTTTTTGCAAGTTTGAGTTGAGCGTTTTCTTAAATTAGCTACATATTCCGTGGAAGAAATACATATCGTTTGTGAAGGAACATTAAATATACGTCTGCAGGGACCGTTCCTCTAATCAGGATTTTCTAGGCTTGTATTTTTGTGTATTGATACTATTTTTGTTATCATTATTATTATCGTTATTATTATAATTATCATTATAATTAGTATTATAATAATTATTATAATAATTATAATTATAATTATCATTATAATTAGTATTATAATAATTGTTATTATAATAATAATTATTATCGTTATCATTATTATTTGATCTATTAATTTAAAATTACATTAGCAGACTAGGAAATTTCCGCACTCTACAAAACATAGCCATCCGGAATAAAGTGTGCCCGTCTCACCCCCCCATTACCCACGCATCTGACAGGTGAAGGTCTGATTACACGCTGAGTAATTGCGAAACGTCCAGCGCGCCCGGAACTGACGAAGGCGGAATGGCGAATTGGCATGTGCAGCGGGTGCGGGCGTGTCGAGAAGGCGGAAGGAAAACTCGGAGCGGGCAAGAACGCGGAATCAGCGGCTCATTAAGGCGGACCAAGAAAGCCGAGCTTGATGTGAGCAAACGTTGTGGTGTTAATGGTCAGGTGGGATGGGATAATAGAACGATAGCGCAAATAGTGACTGCGGTCTCGATTAATAATCGTAACATAAAAAAATCCATGATACTCGTAAAATTAAGAGACTCCTAGCTTGAAGATGTTGATTGATGCAGTTATGAGATCATGGCTCAGCAGACAACTGAAATGATGGTGGTGCGGATTGACTTTGTTAGTGATGCGATAAGGGTGAGGTGGGATGAGATGACGCAACGATAGCGCAAATAGTGACGGCGGTCTCGATTAATAATTGTAACATAAAAAATCAATGATACTCGTAAATATAGAGAGACTTCTCGCTTGAAGATGTTGATTGTCGAAATTAGGAGATCATGGCTCAGCAGACAACTGAAATGATGGTGGTGGCAATTGACGTTGTTAGTGATGAGATAAGGTTGAGGTGGAAATGAAATGACGCAACGATAGCGCAAATAGTGACGGCGGTCTCGATTAATAATCGTAACATAAAAAATCCATCATACGAGTACTCGTAAAATTAAGAGACTCCTTGCTTGAAGATTTGATTGACGAAGTTATGATATCATGGCTGAGAAGACAACTGAAATGACGGTGGTGCCGATTGACGTTGGCAGTGACGTTGGAGACGGGGCTTCTGGTGGATGAGCTGGTGAGCCACCGACAAAACGCCTTTGGTGAGGGCAGGTAATGGAAGGGGCGAATGGGTAAACGTGAATGGGGGAAATCGGCCCTCGACGTAGGAAGCCAGCGGGTGCCGGGAAGACGGTGCGGATCGGGGGTTGATGAAGTCGGAATCGCGGAGTGGCGTATTGAGCAGGAGTAGGGGCAGGGGCGGGGCGGGGCGTGGCCGCCGGGGAAAGCACTTTCGGCCGGGCGGGGTCGCGGTAGGGCAATCAAGGCCTCGACTCGGTTCGCACGCAGGTGCAGGCGGAGGCGGAGAGCGGGTGCCGTGGGTTGGGGGACGAGTGCCCGTCGGCTGGTTGGCGCGTCCGTGGGCAAGCGCGGTCCTCGTTTTGGGGGGGGGGGGCGGGGCGGCGAGTAAAATGGCTGATGGGCGGGGTCACTGGACATGAGAACGGCGGGGAAAGGCTTTCGGGGTGGGACGCAGGGGGGAGGCAAGGGCGGTGGAGAAAGAGGCGGGTGGCAGATGGGTGGCAAAGGTGGGGCGAGGCAAGGGACGGACGCAAGCGGGTGGGATACAAAGCGGAGACGACGGAGTAGGACCGTGGTGGTGGGCGGTGTGGAGGTTAGGAAGAAAGGGACGAAGGCGGCGGGC
>BOPP01000060.1:2678172-2690934 GCA_017312745.1 Gryllus bimaculatus
ACGAGTCGAGAGAGTCGTGGAACGGCGGCGGTGCGCAGTGGGCCCCTGGCGAGGGGAAGAGGCCATGTCAGGGCGCGGGAGAAGGAGACGGACGATGTTTTGGAGGGGGAGGGGTAGAACTTGGATCCAAAGCCCATACGGAAATCGAGGTAAACGCGCGCGGTTTTCGAGATCCTGTCTTTATACGAGGATGGATAGGGCTGCTGCCGGTCCGCGATATTTCAATATATAAATTTCGTTTTTTACTGCAGGGGTTTGCCAAGTTCTTGTAGGCATACATTTTAATAATAATTTTACCCGCAAAGATCGTGACTAGAACTGAAAGTAGTCATGCGTATTTAAAGATTTTACATTTGTTGCGTACATAATTTATCAAAAGACAACATTTCGGAGGTCATGAACATATTTCTTGAATTATTTTGCTAATTTAAATGATCAGTTTTTACGTGATATTCGCGTAGACATTAACATTCATACGGACTCATTACATGTGCTCTAAAAAATACTAGGACACAGTAAAACATTTTTTCAAATCTACTATTCATTCAACTATCCCTGTTTTTGTCGACAACAGCAAGACGCGACTTTTGACGGGAGCTAGAAGTGATATTTTTTGGCTTCAAAGATTTCAGTGTCCGGGTGTTAAAAACACTCTCATTTTTCGTGCGATTTGATATGATGTCTATATTTCGTTTAAAATTAAACGAATTAATTAACACAATACCGCACAACGATACGAGTTATTTTCTTCGCTGTGTATCTACTTTCAATTGCCTTGACCTTCATTTTCGCAACGTGCGGCGCTGGGCAATAAATTCGCTCTTTAAACCAAGCTTCATAAATCTTTATATTTAGTCTCACGTAACCATGAAAAATAAAAAATACAAATGTAAACTAAATAACTCTCAAATATGATGAAGAGCATAATGATCAATTCTTAGCAATGAAATTTGAAAATGTGGTGTGGGTTACTAATTTTATTTATATCTGCATATAAGGTACTAATAAATTAGTAACCAGTGTTGTTAGTCTATTATTGTCGTATTTACAGAAATGCTCAACATTCGTAAGCACCTTTGGGCCGTTTCAACTCGCAAAACTTTGTAATGATATTACACGAAATACTGAAATAGAACTAGTACAGTATAGTATTATCCACACATCTATACTGTCCGGTTTAAATATAATGGCATCTGTGAAGGTACGCGCCGGACGCGAAGTCCAAACCCTCGGGACGTCCAAGTACCGAAAAAGTCGTAAGTCGATGATGAAGCTCTTGGAATGGGGTGACGTGTCCCATCTCCGTCCCAGACACGTTAACTTGAAGTGTCACTATGTTTAAATCGGAGTATATAACCAAGAACATTTTTTAAAAATGCTGACCCCAACGGCGTCACGTCAATAATAGTAATCATTTAATAGGTGAGCAGTTTTCCGTGGAGCCACGTTGTCCGCATGACGTGAGCTGTGTATGTGTGAGGCACGCGAGAATAAGAATTTAATCGGTAGGCACAGAGCTTGAGATATACAAAAGTTATTCAAATAAATATAGATTTGTAGTGTTTCAGTAAAATATCGACGAACTGTTTCCATTATTTCGTGGTTAAAGAAAGAAGATACCAGCTTGAAAGTGTAAACCTCCGAAGCTCGAGGCATGTACCTATTGGTCGTCAGGGAGAAGCCGTGTCCGTAGGCACAGACGTTGACTTTGCAACGCTCGTTAGTGCGGAAATGACGGTAAAAGGGCATTTGCTCCCGACACGGGGTCGCAAGCATGGCGACCGTAACGTTTGACAACCAGCCTAAGACGCTGCGTCTCCCTGCTTGCAGTATACAGTAATCCCTTGTCTGAGTGCAAATGGGTTCGTAGGAATGCCGGCGGCCGGGAGTCAATGCATTTTTGCTATCGCGGGAAGAGCCGCGGTCTCGGTCCAATGTTACTGGCGGTAGGCTTCCCGCCGGCCGGAGTCTAGTATTGTACTTAGGCTGTCCGCGCACGATGGTCGCGTTCGCATGGGGTAAGGCTGGCCGGACGTTTCGATCGGCCTATTCTGCCATTTGGCATTAGCCCTGAGGAAGGTTGCAGAATGCGACCGAAACGTCGGCACCTTCGCCGTTGGACGCCGCGTCCACCCGGACAGCTAGTAATAATGTCACTGAACGTTTCGGCTCTTGCCGTGAGCCTTCTTCAGAGCTATACGCTGAGGCAGTTCCGTCGGTCACACAGCTGCATCCAGGCGCCCCCGGGGGCGCCGCAGGTGCTGGCCCGCCTGGCCGGGGCGCGGGGACTGACCGGTCGGCTCGCGTTGTCGCGAGGCGGCTGGCGACGACCCGCGCCGCCCAATCCTGGCTGCTACGCCTAGCTCGCGGCGGCGCTGGCCGGTCCGCGCGCTCGCCCGCCCAGCCGATTGGCGGCGAGGCTACGCCCCGGCGCGCGACCGCCTCAACCGCGGGAGGGGCATTCGCCGAGGACGAGTACACGGTCGCGTGCATTGCTTTGTTCTTCTTTTTTTCCTTGTTCTTTTTTAATTGTTGTAACGTCTATTTTAGGCAGCGACAGTACAAAGCGGATACTTGGGGGCAATGTTATAAATATTTTTGCGAAAAGCTGCAATTTTTTAACTTTCTCGCTGCCGTTTCAACAGGAGAGAGAATACTATAATATATAATATATAATCAATAATATACGTAATATATAAATTATAGACGAGTAATATATAATATATAATATAATCATATATAATATATAATATATAATATTAATATATAATAATATAATATATAATATATAAACTATATAATATATAATATAGTAAATATATAATATATAATATATATAAATCACGCCTTATCGAGGAAGGGTGCATTTCCTATTAGGAGGGGTCAATATTTATGCTTGATTCCATTTCCACACCCCGAGGTTTTATACGCCCTGGGGAATTCTGTACCCTAAGTGGTGAAACTTTAAATGAGAATGAAAGCTGCTGGTTTTTAACGTGGCGCAAAGACGTCCGTTATACGTATATTACGTGGGTGCCGCCGTTGGTTAGAACAAGTGTAGAAGACACAAAGAACTTGGAACGTGGTTAGAGATGGCGTTGGGTGACATACCTTACTCCAGAGATAACGGTGAATCTCGAGCTGATATATGTTGCGCTTGTAGCTGTGTTTTATTTTCGCCAGATTATCTCGTTCGAGTGGGTAGAAAGTGTTAAGAAAAACACACGATATGAGTGAGTCGGGAAGTCATCGGGGCAGGTGTCAGGAGATGATACCATTGGTGTCGGTCTTCAGCTGTTAACAACGCACACGAGACTCACTGTAGGGACGGCATATTTTGGGTTTATGCTTCAAAGAAACGCTCTTGAACTATGAGCACTATGTGTTTATACTAAAAGTTACGTACTTCAGGAAGTCTAAATCTCCCTCGATTTCATTAATCTGTCCATGCTTAATATTTGGAAGACATGCAACAATATATTGTTGAAGATTTTGATTTGTTTCTCAGTTATTAGGTTCAGGAAGAAGTCAAAAAAAACGTGTCATACTCATTCACAAATCGTGCTCACGGCTTCCAGTTTCCAAAGCGGCATTTTCAACCACGTTGACTGTAGAGTCGAACAAGAGATGATTTTCTGCAACAATTTCATTCCACTGTAGTGATTTAGGCGTAAATGTGTGAGGCATGGAATGTCTGTGTCGTGTAAGTCAGAGTAGGTTGTTGAGTAATAACACAGAGGAGGAAAGAGGTTTTCGGTAAGGCCGCCCATTTGCACTAGCTTTTACAACAAGGATGGTCTATACAAAACGTTTTGAAAAGACTCACCGACCAATAACGACAATTACAGACTTCATTGGCTAAGTTAGGTCTGCTATTGTCCCGCGGTTAGCAAATTTCAATTTGCGGAACTGGGCTAATCGGCTCTATACCGCTCTATGTTGACGTAGAATAGCAAATTACTTACCTTAGAAAGCCTCGCCTTTTTAGGGCAAGAAACAGGATATGGTTAAAATCATAATTCCATATTAAAAAGGGGGTTGAGGGTCACAATAGTATGTTTTCGTCCTGAATTTTCACAACATCAGCCAAGAAGCTTCTTCGGATAATATACATTTCAATAAAAATATATAATAGAAAAACACCTACGCACTAGTTGAAAAATTTATGTGCTGATGTCACTAAAATAATAAATTTAGAAGATTTTTCAAATCACGAAAATTAAGCTACTTTTGGAGTAAGCAAATTGTATTATGATGGACGTGACGGGTAAGTTTGCTAAAGTCTCAATTATGGGAAATCTCGTGCACACTTTGTTTGTGTTGTTTTATTCTAAATAATGTAATAAATGTACTGTATTTTGTAGTAGCTGATAATTAAGAGCGGAACATAGACAAGAATGCTTAAGAGGTATAGTCAAAATATAACGAAAAAATAAACACGAGACTTGCGAGATGAGAGACGACAGAGAGATAAGCCAGTGCACAGAAGGACTATGCTCGTGGATCTATGGGTGAATCAAAGAATATTACAGCGCGTTAATAGTTTCGTAACATATAATTCTCATAGTACAACTATCTGTTGAGTATTTTTTGTTAATAGTTGTTCCAAGTGAGGGGATAGAAAGAGAATCGAGTTAACTGTGGGTGGTGTAAGGGTAAGATGAGTTAAGTTATATCTTCATTTTCCTCACTTCATCCTTTCGTCTGTAATGTTTTTATGCAGCATTTTAAAATTCACTATAAACATTGTCTCTAGACCGCCAAATGGTGAAGTTAATCTGGGCCGTTGAAAACATTAATTAAACAATGCATTTCACTCTAAATTTTACTTAAAACTCACAACATTCATGCCGCCAAACTTAAGCAAGCCTATTTATTACTTCTAGCATTATCTTATTTTCAGTTCAAAAATAGATTATCGTTAGCAATTTCTATAAATTTCTTCCCTATCTAACTATATTTACGAGGTATTTCAATGAGATTTAGAGATCATATATGAATAGTAGTAGTATTTCGGTGATATTCTTTTGAACAGCTGAATGTATAGGTACTTAATGAAATGAATATCTCTTTGCACAAGGCTTACATTTATAGAGTAGATGATTATAGTGACTATATATTTTTGTTCGTAATTCGGGTTCACGTCAGAATGAGATGTGGTCGTTTTTAAACTAATATAATCTTGCCATGTGACGGACGTCCATAAATATTCTTCGTTAAATAAGGAGGCCACGAAGTATTTTTATTTGATAAAAATTCCCTATTATTTCACGCCCGACCTGACATTCTCGCAGCTCATTTGTGCCACCTTTAATAACACAAATGTAAATAACTTTTGGTAAACTGTCGGATGAGGAGGAAACTCGTAAATTATTCTTATTCGACGATATATTATTATATAATGTGATATTAATTGTTCATAAATTTAGTTGAATGTGATGTTAAGAAAGTTGCAGATGTAAAATAAGACTTAAAATTCGCTTGTTCGAACATCAGTGGTCTCCACATACTGTATTTTTCTAACAACGATGATGAGACACAGAGAAGTGCGCTATTTTTATTCAGAAGTATCACGTTATATGTTGTTTTGTGTGTCGAGGCATGAGCACGCTCCCATGTAGATAAAGACGTAACCACTTAATAATAATACACAATACTGAACTATTGTGCCGTAGGAAGTAAACGGATGTTTTGTGTGTGTTACACAGGTATATTATGTATGTGTTCGCATCCGCACTCACTCTGTTCCTTGAGATTAAAATGCTATCGACCTCATAAGTCTGGATTTACGCTCTACTCGCCGCTCTTGTCATAGTGGTATGTTGTCGTACTTTGTTCAGTGTGGTGGAGTCTAAGGGATTGGACTACAAGAAGAGAGTGTGATGATGAACTAGAATCACGTGCGTCGTTGGTGGTATAGATTTAATAAGAATTCAGTATATCACTCTCACAGGGTTGTAATATGTATCTAGGAAGATGCTGTTTTTTCAAAATCTACTTGTTAAAATCACTGAACATTTGATACGATTTGTGTCTCTATACATATGATACTTGAAATGTAAGTTATATCAATGTGTGTGTTCTATATAGCTATTGTAATATCATGCATGTATTAATGTTTTGATATATTAGCGTGTCAAGATTTTAAAATATTTTACTGTGATTGATTGTTGTGTGTAATTAATCTAGATAGTTTCATGTGATTAACAACCTTTTTTTCTAAAAAGAAATAGACATCTTACGTAGAAAGAAGAACGAGAGAGCATCATATTACAACAAAAATATCATAATTTAAATTCGTCAAAAAGTGTAAATATAAGAGTAGGATTCTTGGACTAAATTGCTATATTGTAGGCGAGTTAGATGATCTCAAAGGTTTGTTTATAGATTGGGTCACTCAAAAAGAAACAGGGAGACACTGATTAACTTCAAAATATTATCAAGTAATGGTTTTGTCCATACCAGTTTAAAGAGAGACAAGCAGTCAGCTACAAAAGCATCAAGTTGTTCAAATTCTCAAACTTATTCCCTACGAACGGTTTAAATGAAAGGAGGACTGGTAAACAGAAAGTTGTAGCGGACGAGAATGTTACTCTGCCATAGAATTTTAACATTGAACGATTATGTAGTAGATGTTAAAATACTGAGTTACTAGTACGCGTAGTGTTCCGCACTACGAATATGTTTTGTGCATAGAGAGCATATGTACCGTATACAACAAATGCCTTATAGTTATGTATGTGTTAACCTGTGTAGCCTGTGTGGTGCTGAGTGCTCGTGTGTGTATGCGTTTGTGGTGTCGCTGCTAGTACCCGATAGTACGGAGACGCAGCTCCATCAGTGGCAAGTTAATTCCGCTGCCCTGCGAGAATTTGAGCACAGGAAGCAGATACTTCGCACGCGTAATGGTCTAGAGTCGCGTTGAGGCACGAGGGTGTTCTCTGAGTTCTGGTCTCGCACTCTCTCGATGAGCGTCTGTTCTCATTCTGTATGTTTCAGGTGTCAGGGGTTTTTGTTTATATGCAGCTCCGCTCGTCTGATCCCCCGCGGTGTATGTGTGCATAGCTTGAGCCGTCAGTCACCTCTGCTCCCACTTTCAAAGCTGCTTCAACCTTTCGTCGTGTGGCCGCGCTCCTCCCCCTCTCCGAGAGTCGCTTCTCTGACCATGAGCGCGCTCATCGCGGATAACAGACAGCGGCTGCACCCGCCGCAAAACAGGATTTTTTGCGTCCTCTCTTTAATCATAAAAAGGCTAATTTCTCCCTGCCTGTCTTATCCTCCCCTTCTGGCGTTTCTTCCCCCTTCAATAGAGCGCAGGCGGGGGACAAGGACGGCTTTTTCACTTCTGCTCTAAGCGAGTCACCGTGTACTCTCAGGCTCCTAATATGTCTGCCCATATTCGTCTATTGGCCTCCCCCCGCCCCACGAGAACTCTACCGCCCTCATCGCCCTTCTCCACACTCCCATTCAAACTCCGCCGCACCTCACTCAACCGCGCTCTCACCGAAACCCGCCAACACAGCACGCGCCAACCCACTGCCACAATTCGTTCACGCGCTCAACTATCGCCCTGTCCGCTTTCAACGCGCTTCT
The DNA here is from genome assembly GCA_017312745.1 of Gryllus bimaculatus. NCBI lineage: Eukaryota > Metazoa > Arthropoda > Insecta > Orthoptera > Gryllidae > Gryllus > Gryllus bimaculatus. Next base: position 2,685,766 of record BOPP01000060.1, read on the forward strand.
CGTCGCGCCATCCTGCCAATGGCCCCGCGCGGCGCCGCGCGCCCGCCCGCGCCGCCGCTGCCAAGTCAGCTCAACGCGGAAATGTTTTTTCGCAAAAGGCCTCCGGCCACCGGAACACCGCACCAAATTCTGTCGCATAATGTTAATCCGGAAATAGAACAAGTTTGGCGCATTGGTGGCAGGACCCTGCGAAACGCGCCACCTCCATTCAATGCACGCCAAGAGGCGCTGTCCCTACGCCGCCCGCGCCCGCCGCACTTCCCCGCTCCGCCTCGCCTTGCCACGCAAAGCAACGCAACGCAACCCTCGCGCTCCGCCTCGGCCTTCCTCCCTCCGCTGGGACACCGAACGGCCTCTCATGCTCTCGCTCCTTCCCCTCGGACTCCGCTCTCCCTCTCATCACCTCCTTCCCTCCCCCTCCGATGCTCATCCCTTCCCTTTCCCAATTCCCACCCCTGTTCTATTACCTCCTCCTCCTTTCCCGCCCCTTTCCCTCCCCTTTCCCGCTCTTCTCCTACCGCTCCCTTTCCTCCCCCTTTATCAACCCCTCCCTCTTCGCCTTGCCCCCCCCCACCCCCCCCCCCCCCCCCCCCCCCCCCCCCCCCCCCCCCCCCCCCCCTCCCCCCCTCCCCCCCCCCCCCCCCCCCCCCCCCCCCCCCCGTTCCCTTCTTGGACGCCTCTTCCATCACCCTTTCTCTTTCCTTCGCCGCTGCTCGCATCTCTCACGCCCCTCCATCACCCCTCTTTTTCATGCCCCATTCATCGCCCGCCTCTTCCCTTTTCGGCCATTCCCCTTCTTCTACGCCCCCTTCCTTCAACCCCTCCTCATCCCTTCCCGCGCCGGTCTCCTCCATTCATCTCCCTCCTCTCCCTTCCTCACCGTTTTTCTTTCCTCCATACCCCTCCATCACCCCTCCTCTTCTCTTCATCCAAACCCCCTCGCATCACCCCTCCTCTTCGCTCTTCTGCCGCCGTTGCCCCTTCATTCACACTTCTTTCATCACTCTTTTTCCTTCCTTCCGCCGTTGTTCCTCTCCCTTCACCCTCCTTCAACACCCACATCTTTCCCTTCCTGCAGGCGTCCATCATCACCCTCCCTCTTCCCTTCGCTCACCGCCCCCTTCTTCACTCCCCTTTATCACCCCGCACTTCCCTTCCCCGCATTCCCTCCTTCCACGCCCCCTTCAAGCCACATATCCTCTTGCCCCCACTGCTTCCCTTTCCCGCGCGCGGCACGCGTTTACCGCCCCCAAGCCCCCCAGCGCGGCCCCTTTCCCCCTTGCGCACAATCGGTCGCTTTGGCAAACAGTTGTTCCACAACCATGCGATTCTATTGCACCTCCGCGATTTTAAAATAAAAGCAAGTGGGTGGCGGTGCGTTGGCGGGTTTCGGTGAGAGCGCGTTTGAGTGAGGTGGGCGAGTTTGAATGGGAGTGTGGGAGAAGGCGATGAGGGCGGAGTGTGTGTGGGGGCGGGGGGAGGCAAAGACCGAATATGGGCAGACATATAGGGAGCCGAGAGTACACGTTGACTCGCTAGAGAGAAGTGAAAAGCCGTCCTGTCCCCCGCCTGCGCTCTATTGAAGGGGGGAAAAACGCCAGAAGGGGAGGATAAACAGTGAGGGAGAAATTAGCCTTTTTATATTAAAGAGAGGACGCAAAAATCTGTTTTGCGGCGGTTGCAGCCGCTGTCTGTTATCCGCGATGAGGCGCGCTCAGTGGTCAGAGAAGCGACTCTCGAAGAGGGGGGGAGGGAGCGCGGCACACGACGAAGGTTGAAGCAGCTTTGAAGTGGAAGAGCGCACGCGGGGGACAGGGGAGCTGGAGGACAGCGCCTATCGGCAGACGCCCTGCCACGTCGCGTCTTTCTCTATTGAGGGCCTATTGGCTTCTCTCTTTAGGCACACACACACACACACACACACACACACACACACACACACTATACATAACTATAATGCATTTGTTGTATACGTTGTTTACAAAACAATTCTTGGACATCGAAAACTCTTTTACAATCTACTACATTCTAATTGTTCTCGTCCGTACACTTCTGTTTACAGTCCTCTTCATTTAAACCGTTCGTAGGGATAAGTTGAGAATTTTTTTTAACAACTTATGTTTTGAGCGACTTCTTGTCTCCTTAACTGTGGGAAACCATTCTGAAATATTTTTGAGTATTCTTCCTTCCCCTGTTCTTTTTACGTAACTAAACAACTTAAACTACTCGTATTGAATTTAATCCAGAATCGGATCTTATATTTACACTTTTTGACGAATTTTAATTATGATATTTTTTGTAATATGATGCTCTCTCGTTGATCTACGTAAGATGTCTATTTCTTTAGAAACAAAGTTGTAATTTGAAACTTCTAGATAATTTCCATCAATCACAGTAAATTTTAATTTTGATTTACAAATAACATATACATGCATGTATATACAAATGCATTAGAACACACTACATTGTTATAATACATTTGTTAATGTATGAGCACAATCTTTAAATGTTCAGGGATTTTACAAGTAGATTTTGAAAAAAAAACAGCATCTCTGATACATATTACAAAGTGATTACTGAAATCTATTAAAATTCAAACATTGTAGAACAGTACATACTTATATTTAGTCCCAATCCCTAGCTCAGAAACGACAAGCAATCGTTATGAAGAAACAAAAGACCCGTAAGTGATATGTATATATTGAGTATATAATTTCATCTAGGAACATATCGCATATTGATAAAAATACGGTTAACGTTCAAAAAGTATTGTGTATTTTTAGTTGGTTAGTTTTTTTATTTTTTACTTTCTCGCCTACAATACACATTATAATAAATAGAAAGTATTGTAATGTAGCGACAAGTGGCGATTTTTTGTTAGGAAAACTGGTATTGTGGGACCCTGATGTCGAAAAAGTGAATGAATCTTAATTTTATCTACTTTCTTCAACATCATTACTAATTATGAATAATTTAATATTCACTAGAATGTTTTTTTACAAACGTAATTTGTCGAATAGAATATTTCGAGTTTTTTGCTCTTCCGCAGTTTTCCAAAAGTTATTCATTTGTGTTATTAAAGGTGCACAAATGAAGCTGCGTGTCGGGTCTTGAAATATGGGAATTTCATAAATAAAAAACTTCGGTGCCTCATTTAACGAGAAATTTTAATGTACGTCCGTCACATGCAGATATATTTTTAAAAACTAATATTCATTTGTCCGAACGAAAAAAAATACATAACATTAAATAAATGTAAGTTGAAAGGATTTCATTTAGTACCTATAATTCGCTTTTCAAAAGAATATCACGAAATATACCATTCGTTATTATCCCTAAATCTCATTAATACCTCGTAAAATTGTAGTGGGAAGAAATTTATAGAAATGCTAACGATTTTTTGAACTGAAAGTAAATTGTAGAAGTAATAAATAGGCTTCTTAAGTTTGATGAATGTGAGTTTTAAGTAAAATTTAATAAAATGCATGTTAATTAATGTGACATTAATTCACCATTTGGTCTAACAATATTTAAAGTGAATTTAAAATGCTGCATTAAATTAAAAAGAAATAGAATTGAAGAAAACTGAATATTTACTTAACACCCACAGGTAATGAATGAACAATATAAACATAAAGATATCGACAGAATTAACTGAATATAATACAGAAATATTAACGTGTAATATCTTCTTCCCATAATTCTACACTATCCTCTTGTCAGTATCCGAATCTCTTTTGGTTTGCCTCTCTGTTCTTTTCTATATTCGAAATCTTAACTATTCTTTTATGGTTCCGTTCTTAATTATCATCTACTAAAATACAGTACATGATTACATTATTTAGAAAAACAAAAAAAGTGGAGAGATTCCCATATTTGGGACTGGGCAAATTTACCGTGGTCCAACATTAATAAAATTTCTTACTCAAGAATATCTTAATTTTCGTGATTGTCTGAAAAATTCTAAATTTATTTTTAGTGACATAGATATAAATTTCAGATAGTGCTAGGTGTTTTTTATTATTATATATTTTTTGAATTTTTATCCAAAAGCTCTGACGATGTGTGAAAATTCAGGACGAAACATACTATTGTGACTCAACCCCCTTTTTAATATGAATTATGATTTTAACCATATCTGTTTCTTTGCTAAAAAGGCGAGCTTTCTAAGGTAAGTAATTTGCTATTACGTCATTAGAGCGGTATAGAGCAATAGCAGTCGCAATTGAAATTTGCTAACCGCGACAATAGCAGACCTACTAGCCAACTGAGTCTGTAATTGGTGTTATTGGTCGTGTGTCTTTCAAAACTTTTTGTTAGACCATCTTGTTGTAAAACTAGTGCAAATGGGCGGCTTACCGAACTCTTTCCTCCTCTGTGTTATTACTCAACAACTACTCTGATTTTAAGACAAAATTCCATGACGACATTAAAAATCTACAGTGGAATGAAATTGTGCAGAAAACATCCATGTCGCTATAGTCAACGTGGTTGAAAAATGGTTTGGAAAGTTGGAGCACATTTTTGAAGTGAGACACATTGTTTTGTATTCACTATATGGAAAATAAAAAATCTTCAAAATATTGTTTCATGTCTTTCAATATTAAGCATGGAAGATTAATGAAATGAGGGAGATTTAGACTTCTGAAGTAGTACTTTTAGTATAAACATAGTGCTCATAGTTCAAGAGGTTTCTTTGGAAGATAAACCAAAATATCTTAATCCTACGTGTGTGCGTTGTTACAGCTGAAAGGAACCTTGAACATGATTTTACGACCGATATTCGATATCATATTGTTGTGGTTTTCTCAACTTTTCCTCCCTGTACTGTAGAATAAGGAAAAAAGGAAAGAGACATATAAGCGAGAAATACCGTTTCCTGGAGTAAGTGTCGTCATACATCATCTCTAGCGTCAAGTCTTTTGTTTTAATTGTTCTTAACAAACGGCGGCCACTAAAATATATAACGGACGTCGGACGTTAAAAGCAGCTTTTCATTCCTCCATTTAGTTTCACACTAGGGTACAGAATTCCCTAGGGCTATAACCTTCGGGTGTGAAAATGGAATCAGCATTAAATATTGAACCCCCTAATAGGAAACGTGTACCTTCCCCGATAAGCGTGATATATATAATATATTGTATATTGTATATTGTATATTGTATATTG
>BOPP01000060.1:2712409-2729826 GCA_017312745.1 Gryllus bimaculatus
GAGGGGGTGGAGACGAGCTCGAGGATTTCGCGGGGGGTTTGAGGCCAGCAGCCGCGGAAGCCCGGCGCCGCCCGCCAAGACGCGGGCTCGGGATCTCAGGCACCCGGGGATTCCCCGGCCTCCTCCACCTCACCCAGGAACGCCGCTGCCGTCGCTCTTGGCAGCGCTGCCAACCGCGTCCGGCATGCGTTGATTGGCTCTGGCTCACGTATCTGGTTGCCGAGGAGGCAGTACCGGCAGAGAAAAGAACGTGGCCATCTGAGGGGTATATAGAGCTTTCTTTGGCCCGGAGTTGTCGTGTGAAGAAGATTCAACAATGACCCGAGGCAATAATATTAATATTTATTTCTTTTGGATGAACAAAATTTCGGTTTACAGTATTTTGTTCTGTATCTTGCTGTATTCATACCTTTTGTTCAAACCTTCGTGCTATATTTTTGTATCATTTATTTTTGTAACAGTTTGCCATTGTAATGAAATGTTGCAGTGTCGAGGTTTTTGCATTTTAGCTTTCCGACCCTTTGAATGTCTGGCAATTATCTTTTGTACGCTTGATTGTTCCACCACAAAGCACTTTAGAATACATTCTGTGCGGTATATATTGTCCAAATATAATCTATTCACAATGTATAAATGCGTGGCTTTGACTATCAGCTTTTGACTATTACCGTCTGGAAATATCATACATTCGTGAGAGAAAATGTTTTTTTGTAAAATCCATAACTAAGTCTGATTCAATACATAAATAGGATAAGATTCCAAATGATTGATTTTTATCGTGTAGTGCATCAGTGATGAAAGCAGCAAGCCATAATCCATATTCCACGAAATTTTAAGATTTTGCTGATGTATCTATGGGCGTATGGAAGGGCACTTTCAAATGGAAACGTAATGAGATGTAAATGTTAGGATTTCCTTGAATACGTCTCAAGATTACAAAATTATTTTTTTTGGTTTTTGAATTAGTCTCTGCCTCTCCGAGATGTATTTATTCGCTTATAGAAAATACGAAATACTTTCTCTTTGTTGAAGAGCGTAATCAGGGGCTTCTCGTTACTTCGTGCTGACTGCCAATGAAATTATCCGATTTTTTCCCTGTCGTCTATTTTCCCGGCAGTTGCGGTTTAATTTGATTTGGACGAAACGAATTAATAAAATGGGCATTCATGCGCAAAGAGATGGGCGGATGGAGTCTCGCCTCTTGTCTGCTCTTTGGCGACTGCGCAGGCAGTGGCCGTGACTACTGTTTTCAAATTCCGGCCATATTTTCATTCGCTGCAGATCGGATGCGAAAAGTCTGATTTCCCGGATCTTCGAATCGCGCTTCCTGCGCCGAGGAAGTGCGACTGGGAGTTACGGAGCAGTTGGCCAAAAAACAAAAACAAAATGAGATGACTATTCCACTCGTGAAATTAAAAACCAATAGTGTTCAACTATACAAACAAAATGCCCCAATGAGGGCGGTGAATCTCAAAAAGTTCATCGCTTTTTTCTATTCGACATTTTTACCGCTTCTCCATACTGGCAAATCATAAACTAGAACTTGTCTATCGTAGTAGGCGGTATACATCGTTCGCAATGTCGGTGTGCAATAAACAGCGTATGTGCTATAACAAAACCTCATAGCTTTCAGTTACTTTCAATATTTGGCACACTTTGGAACTCGGTTGGATATAATTTCATTCGTGGAGTAGTCGTATTAAATACCACTTGTGCTTTCAAAATTCTCTGATAAATCCCTGCCTCGCTTTAGGAGTCGGAGATTTATCGAAAATTTTCAAAGCACTCGGGGTATTACCAAGATAATGGAGAAGTAAAGTGATCAAAAAAAGGGCTTGAAGGAATGTTGTATAAACGAGGAAATAATGAAGGATGAAACACTTATGAATTATGAAAATAACTAAAACTTACGAATCATACTTATTGCAGTATCTTCAGTGTTTTTTTAAAGAAAATGTTCTTTTGTGGAAACAGTAATTCCATATTTGTTTTTGAACTGTTTACTATAACTAATTTTTTTAAATACTTGTGATGTCATACATTTGTTACTTGTGTAGAGTTTGTAGAGTATATATTATATTACATATTCATCTTTATCAATTTATTAGAAATTCGTATGCATTTATTTTTGTCCCTACTTATCTATATCGTAGTAAACTACTATAGTGAGGGGATATATCGCATACCGAATTCGCGTAATATAAAATAGTTGGAAAACAAGTTAAAAGTTGGTACTCTTCAACGACATAATGAAAACGCTGAATGCTCCTGGCCTACATTATTAGTAAGACCAAATGAGTATCTCATTGTCGATATAACTTTTTAAAAACGTATTTAAAAATAATGTATCAGTATATCATGTATTAGAATTTCTGCTCCAGACGCGGGGTAATGACTGGCTGTGAATTGCCGATGTAAATGTGAATATTGAATTGTTTGATTGACTATTTCGACTTTTTCTTACATTTTGCTGTTGAAAGATTTCAAATTTCATTCCAGAATCAAACTTTTTTTCTGGGCACAGGATTGGTCTGAATTTGAGATATTAAAGCTGTGTGGGACTTGCCGCCCGCTACAGAAGGCGGCAAATGCTCCCTTTAACCCTTAACAAGCACAATGTTTTTTCCTGACGTATCTGGTACAATTTTAAAGACACGGCACTCGCACAATATATCTCCACTTTTTTACCAATATATAAAAGATTCAAATTTTCATTAACATAATTTAATAAATTTATCACAGCTCGTAATTGTTTTAGTTAAAAACAGTAAATTTTTCACTTAGTTTCATAGAAATTTCATATAATCGTTGTTTTAAATGTTAAACATATTTGGTAGATCCACGGAATGAAATCTCCTAAGTGTTCTTAAGGTTTTGGTCAAGTAAAATAGTCAAGTTTTGGGTTATTTTCTAGGCATTTATAATATTTTTGATAGCTGCATTGAATTTCTTGGTATGTTGCGGGTATGTGTAAATCATTGATCATTGTTTCATTTCAAACAAACCATGAGATATTGGCAAACAATTTTCAAGATTTTTATTGAAATAGTTGTTGTATTTCTAGGCTTGAATTTGCTGCATTATCCCATGGTTGATTTCTGTATGTCAAAACAGGTATGTCAAGATTAATTTGTAAATTAATAGTTTAGTCAAAGCGACAGACGATGGAGACGATCTATGAAAGACTGCGAAAGACACTGTTTCTTTGTCACAAATGTTGTTACACGAGTTATTACAAATGTGTCAACATATGTCTATGTCCTAATGAAAAAGATTGAAAATTAAAAAAATAAAATAAAAACGTTTCTGGTACAACGGAGTCTACGCGACCACGCGATGTTTGACATTATCAATTCATTTCGTCATTGCATATGAGTGGAAATATTAACAATAAATTACAATGCTATCCCAAACACTGAGTGATTAATGATTTTTCACCAAGTTAAACCTACTCTGAACTATTTTTCATAAGGATAGCTCTGATTGTGTCGATTTTTAATGAAAAGCTACCATTTTAAACACAATGGATGAAGAAAATTCAATTAAAAATTTATTTTTTCTTGTTAATAGACCATTGCCAAAGTCCATTTTGTCTCGCTAAATGTGTCACTGCAAAAGCACAGAAATGTTCACATTTGTGCCAATGCAACTATTAATTGTTTATTATCTGAATCAACATCACCATTATCAGTCACTACTGTGTAATATATCAATCTTTTGATTCAATGTAAAACATCATTCAAACTCTCGAAATTGTTCTCATCACCTCTAACAACGGATTTTGACGGAACGGCTTTATCTCGTACACAACTGCATCTATCAGTCATGGAATCCTATTAAAATTATATTTCACGCCATGCCTCGAATTCACACACACTCTAAAACAAAACTGACATTGAAAGGATCAACGAAACTTGTGCAATACTAATATACTTAACGAATCATCGAGAGAAAGAATACTAACTGAACTAGTACGATACATTTATGAGACCCCTTCGGAAAAATAATCGTCGGTTTTACGTGAAAAATTGTTTTGTGTTTTAATAAGTGTTTTAATAATCAATTACTCAACTGCAAAGCTTTCATTATGAACTTTTTCTGTTACGAAAGTTGAATTTTTCAATATCATAATGGGATCCCATAGTTTTGCCTTGGTTAGGGCCCCTTCGGGAATTCCTCCGTCCCTGCTGCCACTCACTCGTAGATGAGGTCGATGCCGTTGGTGACGTTTTTCGCGAACGCTCGCCACACCCGCGCCGCCGTGCGAAGCAGCCTCGGGGTGAGGGTGGGCGGCGGCGGCGGCGGCGGCGGCGGCGGCGGCGGCACTGAAGCTGTCGGGAAGTCAGTGACGACAGACTGCGTCTGGGAACATGAACAGTTGTGTAACGGTTAGCGTACCGGACTGTTGTACCGCTAGTTCGCGGGTTCAAACCCGATCGAAGCCGTGGATATTTAAGGACGAGAAAATCCTTCGTACGCCTTCCTTCGGAAGGTAAGTAAAGCCGGCTGTTCCATGTTACTAGATTTACTTGCATGTAAAAGATCCTCAAGCCTAAATGACGCCTCTAAGTTAAATTCAAATCGCCCGTTTCTCGCCCAAGAAATATCTCCTGTTTCTGCTAGTGGGTGAAAGGAGCGTAACGAAATTTGCGTGGACAGATGGAAGAGCAGGCCTGATGACCCGGGCCACGTAAAATAAGGCGAATTCAATTCAATTCAACAGTGCGGCGGTGAGGACACCTCCGAGTCAAATGAACTCAAACAGTATTACTCGCGCAACGTTTCTTGAACGATGGATGGAAGAAATGGGAATAGAGTGGGCGGGGGGTATTAGTTACGAAATCGGTCACTATATTTTATGAAGCGTTGCCAATCTCTGGAGAATCAGTCATGCTTTCGCAACTTTCTCAATAATTTGCGTTCTAACTTTCTTAGGGATTCGAGGTGTCTCCTGTGATGGATCTTTACGTGCTTCGGTCGTTTCTTTAGATTCTTTGGAGAAAACTGATAGTTCTCACCTTCAAAAGAAAACTGTTCCTCTTTCGGGCCAGTGAAGATGTGTTTGGGATGTTGTCATCAGTGCTCGCTGCCAGATTTTGCCTTTAACTGTTTCACAAGCGGGCCACGGGCCATGCTTGCACTTTCGTGCATCTTTGTACCCTCTTCTCGTACGTTCTCTTACAAACACACCAGGAGCCGAGTTACTCGCTTGCGTTTAGCAAACTATTCCTTGGTGACACAGTAGACAGCGCACCGCACCTAGGCCATTACCCTCCTCCACCCCACTGCCGGGTTTTTAAGCCCCTCGGCTCGCCCGAGCCCGCGTAGTCGTTTTGTGGCTTCCATACAGCAGATAAGAGACGGCTCAACTTACATTTTCATGTTTTCTGTTTCAAAAATTTCACATGCTCAAATTCAATTTCATTCACTTTCTTGTAACATTAAATAATTTAACACCCTCTTTTCTTTCTTTCTGTTTCTAAAATGTAAATTATATTTTCTAAATTTTAATTTATTAGTAATCTATTTACTTGCCCTTGGCCCTTGCCCTTAAAGGGATCTTAGTTGGCTATAATAATAAAAAACCGTATGTACCAGAATGCTTTCCCTGCAAAAAAATGCATACTATTGGTAATGAAAAAAAACACAAACATTTTGTGTAAATAATTTTATATAATTATTGTTGCTTTAAAAACAAAACAAATGTGTATTAAAAAATCACAACAGTAAAAAAATTAAAAGTTAAAATTAAAGATTCATTTAATAATTAATGAATATATCAGTTCAATGACTCATAATGATTCCCAAGATAACCTCCCACGTCCTTAATGTTAGGGGATTGTAGCAGCTCGTTTGGCTTCACTGGAGGCCATTGGAGGTAAGCGTGCAAAATGCAGCCTGGCGGGCTGGACGCATGCGCGCGTTGTGGCTAATGGGGTGCCAGGCCCCATACGGCAACCACGTCGCCTTTAGGACTGCGAACCACCCAGGCGGTCTCTAATGCACGCGAATAATGCCACGTAGTCGAAGTACGCGTTATAAACCAGGGGTGTCCAATTTGTATGGCCTCAAGAGCCACAAGTGAAATTATAAATATGGTGGCGGGCATATCCACACGTTACGTCATGTTGTTATTTGGACAGTTAGTCCGGCTGCTCTGACACGGGGAGGGGATACGTGATATCATGCCGTACCATGCGCAAAGCAGTGTATCACATTGAGATGTTTCTGCATTTTTGAATATACTAGAAAAAAAACTTAAATCTTAACTTATTTTTAGATTACGGGGGTGCTGACCCCGGCAGGGCGCGTGCGCCATGCGTACAATGTTATCGCCTAACGGCCATGCAAGGGGCTTGGACTAAGTACCTTTCGCTGGCCACCAGTTGGACAACCCTGTTAAAAGCAGAACAGGTTCGAAAAAACCGTCCCTTGAAATAAGTGATCGCAATTTATCCATGATTATATTGATACTGGTCCCCGTGCTTTTTGTGTGTTGGAATTATGCATTTTATCTGGTGGCCAAAGCTTTCCACTGCTGAAACATTATTTGAAGTAGGAAACTATTTAAATTGTAATGAAAATTTCATGAATCATCATGCATTGAAAATCGGATTGTTTCCTTTCGGTGAACATAGAATGTTTTCTCGGTAAGATACAAATTAATTCATGTGAAACGGAGGAAGACTTTTAAATACTCTACAGAATATTCTCTACGGATTTACAACAAAAATGCAGTTTTGGGATCATTTGGCACCCGAAAATTCCAAGAATGACAGCAAATTTGGGCCTGTGGAAACGCAACGAAAATGTATTGGATTATTTCTCTATTTATTAGCTCAGAAGCAAACATGTTTTCATACAAATAGACAATATTGGAAATTTATGAATTCTCGTGGGTTTATGACCCATATTTATTACAGATAGAATCAATGAGATTTTTGGTCGAAAAAACAAATGGACAACGCGGAATTTGCATTACAGATCATTATAAAGCAAAGTAGTTCCAACAATTCTGCGTATGCAACTATAAAGTTAATTGCATAAATAAAGTGTTTCTATGTCCACATTATCGTTTATTCGTAAACAAACTTTTAGGTATGTTTTAAAAATAAATGGGAATTATCGTCTCAGTTAACAGACAGTTTTAAATACGCGAGAGTAGAATGCATAGAAATGGAAAATGAAATTAAAGAATTTGATCTCTTAAAAAACACAAAAGCACTATTTGGCTCTGGCAACTGCAATAATATATTCATCAATTCCTTAGGGAATCAGAAATACTGCACATACCATGTACCTCCCTTTGATGCATATATATGTGCCATTCTGAGTTCCTGACATTCAGTTGGAATATTCCTCTCTTCCCCCGTAAATAAAACTGAGCAAGCACTTGAACGGTACTTTGGGTTTTCCAAGTGAAGGTTAATAATTAAAGACTATATATCATACACAATAGTAATAATAATACTAATAACAATAATAACAGTAATAATAACAATAATAATAATAATAATAATAATAATAATAATAATAATCGTAAGTCGGCCCAGTGGCGCAGACAGAAGCAGCGTCTGTCATCTGCGCCGAGAACAATGCAGGTTAGAGTCCTGCGTAGGCATGGTCGTATTTGTGATAGTCTCTTCACCCATCGTCATTATTCTCTCATCTCATAATTCACACTTCAAAGCCTAACACATTTTTCGTACTGAGGGATACAGCTGAAAAACTGATCCTAGAAAAATTACACACGTTAGTCGTATACCGTTCTTAGTAATTGCCTATTCGTAAAAAATTGTGATAATAATGATAATAATATAATGATGATGATAATAATATAATAATAAAGATAATGATAATAATAAACAATTTATTCTATCAGAAAGCACGCTGAGCTGCAGGCATCTTTCTACAAGGTAAAGAAAAAAACAAAATATTTGGAACATCAAAACATATTACCGATTCCCCCACCCCCTTCCCTCTCAGAATCGCCTACCTCCTCCTCGGCGACGGTGCCATCCGCGTAGACGACCCTGAGGGACAGCACGGCGGCGACGGCTGCGACGAGGACGGCGGCGCGGAGCTCGCGTCTCATGGTGTTTGGGGCCTCGGTGGCGGAGGCGGCACTGCCAAGACCATAGCAAAGGCCGCAACTTCGCTGCCCGCTGCCGCCGCCCGCCGCCGCCGCCGCCGCCCGCCGCCCGCCGCCCGCCGCCCGCCGCCGCCGCCCGCCGCCCCGCCCGCCATGCCGCCCGCGCCCGCCGCCCGCCGCCGCCGCCCGCCGCCCACCGCCCGCCGCCCACCGCCCACCGCCCGCCGCCCGCCGCCCCATTCGCCCACAGCCCACCGCCCGCCGCCCGCCGCCGCACCGCCCGCCGCCCACCGCCACCGCCCGCCGCCCGCCGCCCGCCGCCACCGCCCGCCCGCCACCGCCCGCCGCCCACCGACCTACCGCCCCTGCCCCCGCCCCGCCCCCGCCCCAGCCCCCGCCCCAGCCCCGCCCCTGCCCCGCCCCCGCCACGCCCCCCACCTTCTCTTGGCGTTTGATTGTCGTCCTGCGGCCGATGCGTCCTTGATTTGCGTGCGGGACCTCCGCCGCCGGCGCGCAGTGGCCCCGACCGGTACTAAATCGACCATTCTGCGAGTTGGTGTTCTTCGCGGTTGAGATGTTGAAACATCAAACATTTAACCTGATATTAAAACATGCAATTGTTAAATAAACACTAAACCAAGCCCATCCTAAACGAACATCTTAAAAACGGAGCAGCGGTGCCAAATTCAAAATGCCAAGGATGCCCATTCCTAACAATGAATAATCTATTGTATCCTAGCTCTTGAAATGGATGATGAGATGGCCGAACAAGAAAACAACATGATATCGTAGCCTTCCGCGGCCTGAGTCGTGATCTGGGCTGACCATCTGGGTGACGCCGCGACGAAGGCTGAGGTGCCGACGTTTCGACCGACATATCGCGGTCCTCTTCAGAGCTGTACGTCAGTATACGTCGTCACCCGGACAGCCCAGATCACGAAAAAAAGATGTTGGCGTTTTAGCCACTGAAAGTAGAACAAGTAAAATGAAATAAAAAATAAAAAAAAGCAACTTAAATTAGGTTTGTTTTTCACCAATTCTGTGGAATGTTTGGTCAGATTTAACATGTTTTCTTCTCACAACGACAAGAATCAAATTGACACGTGTTGCAATATTTCAATGTACTACGAACGTTCCCAAGGATCGCACAAACAACGTTTCGTGGAGGCTCATGTCTCTAATTTTTGTGTTTCAAGAGATCTATTTGAGCATATTTTTAATGTAACAATTCCTTTAATTGTTGTTATATTTATATTTAGTAGCCAGCTTACGTAGGAATCTGATAGTTATCATAGCGTCCAAAAAACGTTAACACTAATAATGGCAACTATGCTATCTTAAATAGCATAATCGTCGTTGTCATTCGCTTAGCCACCAATTGTGTTTCCTAGTATTGCTCTTCATTGGGCAAGAGTTCAGGAACACTACTCACCAGTATACGAGACGAATACATGCCCAGTGTCATTTATCATTACATTTTTAGAATTCATTTCATATATGTAATCTTGCTAAAAGGAGTTCATAGGTTTCATATCTCTGTTTCTCTCTCTTTCTCCTACACACACACACACACACACACACACACACACACACACACACACTCATGCGCAAAGTGTAACTCTTTTTCGCACAATTATTTCGTCTATCCACGTAGATGATTACTATTTTAAATTTTAATTATCATAATCACACAGGTCTTGAACACTTTTTTGTTTAATTATTTCTTTCTATCGCGTTCTTTTCTTCCTATCGCGTCTTCGATTCGTTCGGCTCAGTGTGCTCCTACTGCCGCCGCCGCCGCTGCGGGGTCCCACAGGGGCCTCGTCCTGGCCGCCCTTGTGTGCTTACATCGGCGTGATTGGCAGCGGCAACTGATACGCTTTATGGGCTTCTTTCGCTACGGTGAACCCCGACGTTCGTAGTTACGCGAATATCTGAAAGAAGCTGCATTGCCCCTCCTCCCCCAAAAATAATCTCTCTTTGTTAGTATGTTTTGCTTCGATTGCGTTGTGGAATGTGTGTACTTGGATTCGCGAAGATGAATTACTGTAACACGGAGCTGTATTTGCTCTTATATGGTAGTATGGATCACTACAAGGCGTTTAATCTGTGATCTTCAGAAAGTGTTGGATAATAAAATGCTGGAATTTGATGTGGTTCAGTGAATTCAATGTAAGAATGTAAATAAACGTTTATGTCTGATAGTGAAGTAATTTAAAAAGACAGTTTTAAAAATTGCTCTTGTACCTAAAACATGTTTATGAATATAAAAATGTTTAGGAAGTTTTATCATTTTTTGCGGCCAACTCGCAAAGCCATGGCAATGTAGTAAATTTACGAAGTAACGGTGCTTTGAATACATCTCAGAAAATGTAATTCTGAACGTAATCACGTTTATTTTTAAGTGATGTTAATGCTTTACGTCAAAGATCTGAAAATAGAGTAAGAATTGACTAATGTGAACGCAACCATAATTCAGTAAAAGGTACTTTCCCTATAACATTAGAGATATTTCATTTACATACATCTTCTATGATAACGTAGTCCAGTTTCTTCTCTTTGCTCTCGTCCAACGAGGAAAATGGATAATAATAGGGTACAGTGACCGGGATGGATGGTTACTTCTGAGAAGGGAGAGTCGTAACTAGTTTTTTATTGACGTTACAATTACTGCTTCGAGTCGTGCTGTGACAAACGCAAATATCATTTAACAGTTAAAAATTACTTGCGTTTATGGAACAAATTCGTACAAAGTCGAAAATACTGGACTCTGGTATCATAATAACTGGTTTTGTTTTCTCTCTGCGTCTTATTGATGATGCGTCATTTTGAAGTGCAGTTGGAAGTTAACGTTTAAACGAATATCTGAATGGAAGGATTTAAAGACGGAGGCGCTATTACGAGAGATTTATAATACCTTTCGAAGGCTTTCACTGATGGAGTGGGTTGACTTGTCGCTTTGAATTCGAACTACTTAGCGCAATCCCGGGTCCAATGCATTCGCAATATTTTAGTAGTGATTTGGGGGAGGGTCTTGTTAGCCCAATGGCGTTCGCGGAATCATCCCGCTGCCGAGCTGTCCCTCCCCTAATTGGGATTCCTCAAACAAATCAATCTGTCAGTTCGCTCGGGCGGGCGGGGGCCCGAGGATTCCTGCGAGCCTTCCCCTCCGCTACTCTCCCATGTCCCTCTCCTCCTCCCCCTTCCCCTCCCCTCCCCGCCTCCGGCCCCGTAGGGCGATCGATGGCGAACGCCGCACCTCCACCATAGCTCGGCGAGGTTTAAAAGGTACGGCGCACGAAAAGGGAATTGCAGAGCGGAGGGAATTCCGTGAGGAGCAAGTGCAGTGGAAGCCGATTAGAGGAAGTACCGCTTGTCATGCGGATCGTGCTCTTGGGGAGGTGGTACACCTGAAGAACACTTACTATCAACGTAAATACTATATTTTGCTTTGATTTTTTTCCAGCTACCACTTTAACGAGTAGTGTCAGCCACTCACGTGTGACACTATTATTTGAGCTCGGCTAAGTTAAAGGGAGTTCAGTTAGTGACCTCTTAAAGTTTAGGGAAATACCGATTACGAGAGAATTCGATTGAGTTGGAGCCTCAGCGGTCGATCTGTTACAAAGAGTAATGAGAACATTATATGTAAATACATTGATTTAATTACCAGTATTTCATAATTTTATTACCTGCATTCACAACTAGGCTAGCATTAAAATATACAATTCACAAGTACTTAGGTAGTGGCAGTACTTACACAATTCGAGGAAAATGATGAAAATTTGTCTGGTACGGTACATAGTGCAGGTTTTTTCCAGTGGTACTTTCTGTGTTCCATTCATTAAAAAAGCTACAATTTCGAAAATTATTACGATAGCAACGATAGAAATTAAAAAATAACACCATTAAAAGTTTAATTTTGCATTAATGCATGACAGTAAGCATGAAAGAAGACTTTCATAGAACAAAATAATACAAAATATTTCTGCAGATCGTTAAAATTTGAAAAGTGGTATTACAATTTTCGAAAGGTATTTTGAAATATTTAATTTATTACCTAACTGAAGTGGGCACAGAACGACACAGTCGTAATATAGATTTGCGGAAGGAAATATCTCCATTCCTCCTTCCTTCTAAACCACTAAAGTAAACGGAATGATGTGAATCACGAATGGCAGTCTCTCGCGAGTTGCAAGTAACGTAAACACTAACTGAACTGCTTTATTGTACTTTAGCTTCAAAATAAATGTTGACTCATTACATTCCTAAAAAGTCCATCAAATCCAAAAACGTTCGACAAAATGTTCAATTTGCTTTCACCATCAATATTGGCAGTTGCTGAAATTTCCCTGCAATACGCGCTAACGAGATACACACATGTGGTTGATTGAACAATTATTAATCATTAGCAAGGTGCATGCGATAGAAAGGCTGTTTAGATCAAACTTGCATTTACCTAGTAGTAGTCAATTGAACACTCCTGCTTTTGATCTTGCAACTAAACATTTTAAGTTTGAAGAATGCAGTAGAGAGTTACAACGTATTTGGACATATTAACACGAATTGCTTGTTAGTACTAAATCATTAAACCGATAAGCACATTTTATAACATCTTTATAACACTACTTTCACTCCAGTGTGTATTTTTCCTGAGTGCGATTGAAGACAGTATATGAAACGCGGGTCGTACCATAACACATTTATCAAACAAATTAAGCATGATTTACCTTGATTCAATTACTAAAACAATATTGCTTTTATTACGGTCTCGTTTTAGCATTTGACTGAATATGATAAAAATAAATGCAACAGATTTGAAGCAGTTTATTTGAAGCAGTTTATTTGAAGCAGTTTATTTGAAGCAGTTTATTTGAAGCAGGTGATTTGAAGCAGGTGATTTGAAGCAGGTGATTTGAAGCAGGTGATTTGAAGCAGGTGATTTGACTCAGTTGAAGTGGAAGGAACGATCACGCGCGGTGCGTGACCCGTTTGCTAGGGTACTGCTCCAGCATTCACCGACACCGAGCAGCAGAGCACCAGGTCGCTGAAATTCTCTTCCAAACAGCTAGTCTCAAAAATCCACCACCGTCCAGAGTCGATCTGTAGAACCTCTCGATAGAATTCACTGCAGAGATAGCGGCTCTGAGCGAAACTCAGCAGGTCGTGTACGTATAATTTTCCTTTACCATCTGAAGTGTGAAGGATGGCAGTGTGATCTTGAAAATGAGAATAATATTGAATGTGGATGAAATAATATTCAAAGGGGATACGCTGAGTAGTTTGAGGATGCAGCCGCACCACATCACATTGTGGTTTAGTTTGTGCTGGCACGGAAAAGTCAGCGTTCGTGTCCGCGTACTTGGAAATTACACCAACCCCTACGCCAACGAGGCCTTCTTTCATCAAAGAAATTATTAGACTTAAAGATGTAATCATACCACGAGATACCTTACAAGACAATTCAAATATTATATCTAACCGGTTTTATAAATCAAAAATAAAGATCAACTCTTCTAAATGTCAAGTAAAACTTTTTTCTCTCTCCGGAAATTACGAGTTATTAAATCATTAAGGCTAAATAATTTTCTGGCTTTCTCTTAGCACCCCTATGCCATACTCAGGATTACAAATAGGTTACAAACCATCGGAAATAATCGTACAAATTCAGTAGCAAAATAAACATTTACAATAACGTTAAATTGTATTATTTTATCAATGATTATCAAGTACTAGCATAGAAAATGAATTAATCATTTTCAGATACATCATTGTACTATCGTTCTCATATACTTGCTGGGTTGAGGAGTATTGCAAACCATACTTTTTAGACTCTTGAAGTAATTCAAAATCAATTTTTATGCTCTGCGTTAAATGCTTCATAGTTTATTCGAAATGATACAATTTGAAAATAACTTTGTATTGAACCCTGAAAAACAAGATTTAAAAATTGACACTATGATTTTATTCATCTCTTCCTTCCTATTATATATAAGGTTACCTTTGTTAAAAACCTTTGTTAAAAACAATAATTGCCGATGAAGGGAAATAAACAATTGAAAAAGGAAATGATTTAATTTAATTAGTACAGGTTTTACGAAAACATATTCATTAAATCACGACATATTCCATATATAGTCATTTATTTGCCTTTGTTTTATTATGCAGTCGTGTTCAGACGATTCTGTTTTCGACAATCTTTTATATGGAAATTTTGATATCAGGTTTCGTACGTGATCTCTCTTTTTATACAGTTGAAAATCGTTCTGTGAAAATCGTCTGCCTGCTCGCATGACTTGGTCACTCTGTGCGATCATCCGAACCATTTTGCGATAATCCATTATCCGCGGGCTTCTTTATTGAGCGCAACTGCTGTGTAAGCCATAATGGCGCCAAAGTTCCGTATACCAGCCCATTGATAAAGAATGCGAGGAACACAATGGAATTTGTGTATTAAAATATTTTAAAAAATACGTTTTATATGTGTGAAAATTGTTCAATGGCTTTACATTGTTTATGGAAAATATTGCTGCAGGCTTCATAGATTCAGTTTCTTCAGACATTCAGCTACCGAGGAATTACGAAACTTCGAGTCTTGTTTATATTATCACATTTCATTAAAAAGGATTTTTGTTTCACTTTCCGTTTTGTTGTACTCAGATCTCTCTAATCATCCTTCTGTCGGTATCATAATTAAAATCGTGGCCACAACACGTGGAATTTACGAGGAAAAAGAGAGGTTCTTCCTAGATTTTTTTTGGGTTCATCCCCACCACGAATCATACACTACCACTATTTCGTATGCTCATCTCACTAACTCTCGTATTCATTTCGTGCAGAAAAAATGCTGTCAAGACGTTAATTCTGACAGGTGTTAAGTTAATAAGTTACTAAGCTGCCGCGTGGCACACTCCCACGTCGTAACCCCTGTCGTTGTGTCATGTGTGATCGACCATTTCCCGGCACGTCGTCTGCTATGGTCATTAGTCGAGTTAGTGTATTAACTCGGGATTTGGGCGGGTTCCTCCCCCGCTGAAACGTGCGATCCGGCGCCAACCTACTCACCGGTATTCCTCCTCCAAGACTCTCCCCCACCAGGACTCCACTCCAGCCGGGACGAGCTCTTAGCTCGTAAATGGTCTCCCGACATGGTGTGGTAGTGTAGTGCATGTAAGGTGTGTGTGTGTGTGTGTGTGTGTGTGTGTGTGTGTGTGTGTGTGTGTGTGGTGGTATGTAAGGGGAGAGGACGATAAGATGAGAAAGGAATAATCGCACGCAGTTTGTGACTTGTTTGTTAAGGTACTAGTCCGGGATTCGCCTAGTATTCAGAGAAGAAACCTTGAAAAATTACCGATGAGAGCAGTTGCCCGCTAGAATTTTCCTCGAGACAGTGACTGGATTAGATATAGCTATACAGGTACTGTCGAAATGTCGCCACCGTCGGGACTCGAACCCTAGGATCTCGCGCCATTGCGGTTTTGTTGCGCTGAGCCATCTCTGCCGGTCCGTGTCGCAAGGTGGCAGTCGTTGGCGCCCGGCGCGCTGGTTCCAAGGCCAGTGACCATTCCGCGCCCAAGACGTCGCTCGTTCGCTCGCTTTGATATCCGTTACAAAGGCAGCCGGGCGCGCGAACTGCCTGCAGATGTCTCGGCAGCCAGAGGGGAGGACGTGGCGGGGGCGACGGCGAACGACAGGTGGCGGAATCGACCGTGGCGATGGAGACCGGCTGGAGAGCGGCAGGTGATGGTGTCGGTGGTAGCAATGGTAACTGGAACGAATAGAAACAGGCGAAACCATGGTAACGCATGGGTCAATCGACCGGCAACTGGATGTGGTGACCTGTCAGAGTCTGCAGAGTCTGCAGAGTCCTGCCAGAGTCTGCCAGATCTGCCAGATCCTGCCTAAGAGGTCTTGCCTAGAGTCTGCCAGAGTCTGCCAGAGTCTGCCAGAGTCCTGCCAGAGTCTGCCAGAGTCTGTCTGAGATCACGCCAGAGTCTGTCTGAGTCTGAGTGAGATTGAATAAGCACGTATGAATTCTTCTTGAAACAAAAATCAATACTCTTATTTTTTATTAAAAAATCACTGCAGCTACAAGTGACAATACATATTTTTATAAAAAAACATTAATTGTTGGAAACTAATTTCAAAATTCGGTGAAACTGAATTTTCCCCTCCACCTCTCCGTCGTTACACGAGCAGTTCTCGGCAAAAAAGCCATAATGCAATCAAGAAAACGGAATTATTGTAGGAATTTTTTTAGGAAGGGAAGGAAAATTTAATCTAGCATTCGGAACGTATTGAATCAGCATGGTATTGCATTAAGTTATCATTCGAAAGCGATGACGTTGCTGGCTGACATTATAGTTGTTGCGTAAAAAAAACGACACGGCGCTAGTCCGTTAATGTAATTTTTCTCCTTTCATTTTTGGAGTATATTCGGATAACTGACGTCCAGACGTGATATGGAAAATAATTTTTAGGTAGAGAACGCGCGGAGGGTGACAAAAGTCATGGGATACCGGCTAATATCGTTCCGAACATCTTGGCCCTGGTGGAAGTGCACCACTCGACGTGACATGGACTCGACATGGACCGTGACATGGTCGTTGGATATCCCGGCGAATATGGGATGCTGCTATATTGCCAATTCATAATGTGAAGGTGTTGCCGGTGTAAGATTCTGAACGAACTGACCTCTTCGATAGTTGTCCCGGGGTAACGTACGATGGGATTCATGTCAATCTGGGTGGCCAAATAATTCTTTAAGAATGTCCAGAATGTTCTTCAAACCAATCGTGAAACAACTCCTGTGACAATGACGCCACGGACATCCACAAAATCTTCCATCGTTGTTTGTGGAACATGAATCCTTTAATGGCAGCAAATGGTCTCCAAGTACTTGAACATAATCAATGATCGGTTTAGTTTTACAGACGACCCAGTCCATTACATGTAAAAGCAGTCATTAATGAAGCCACCACCCTACACAGTTGCCCTGGTTAACACTTGGGTGCATGTTTCGTAGAGTCTCTTGCCACACACGAACTCAATAATCAGTTCTTCACCAACTGAAATCGGGACTTTTTCTGGCAGCCCAGGCGAAGTGATGGTGTGGAGGCAATGTGGTACTGTTAGGCAAAAGGCACTCGAATCGTCTTCTGCTGCCCACAAATCCTATTAAAAAGACAACCCCGCCACAGTCGGACAGACAGACGTTTGCCGACCAATCAGTTTTTTTTCGGCATCAGGATTCCACAAAACAAGGTTTCAGTCTCCATTACGTGTTTAGACGGACATTTATTTATATTTAGAAACAAGAAACATT
>BOPP01000060.1:2784604-2800241 GCA_017312745.1 Gryllus bimaculatus
ACTCCAGCCGCGGAAGCCTACGCTCTCTAGTTTTTTACAAAAGGACTTATTATTAATCAAGTATTATTAAAATAATTATGATACACATACAGATGTGTATACATGACCTTTAAATTTTATATTACATATTTCGTTGAAGAAAATAATAGCTTATTATAGTAGATCCACTTCTGATTGTGATAAGCTTTAAACTCTTCGGGAATTATACTCATTTCATGAAATTTTGTGACCATGTTTTGGCCATTTTCCCCGATCTGCCAGACGTGTCGTGACCTGTCGTGTCGTGACCTGTCGTGTCGTGACCTGTCGTGGCGTGACCTGTCGTGGCGTGACCTGTCGTGTCGTGTCGTATCCTGGTGTGTCCTGTCCTGTCGTATTGTGTCCTGTCGTGTCCCGTCGTGTCCTTTCGTGTCGTGTCGTGTCGTGTCCTGTCGTGGGCCCTGTCCGGTCCGCTCTGTCCTCCGTGGCGCCCACGGGCGCGGCAACAACTGTTCCGCTTATTGTGTTTATTTAGGTTCAGGTGAACGAGACTTGCGCGCGGCCGCTGGGCGTCGTTGTGAAACAGTCGCCGTTCTGCGGTCGCATGGAGGCCAAGGCCGGAGATTGGCGCGGGCTCCCAGGGCGGTGGGCGCGACTCGACACAGCGGACGTACTTCACGCTGGCTCGCGTTAACATTTTGTTGAAGAACATTATGCTTCGGCGTTCTTCTTTTTCTTGGCTTTTTAGGTCACGGTTGTGTGCGTTTTGCTTTGTTCACAGAATGGTCTTCGCTGCGACACAAGAGGCGTTGGAACGCCGTGTTGCAATATCTCGGTCGGAATGTGGACCTTTAACTTTGGAATAGGTGTTGAGAGAACATTTTAATTTGAAAATGATAAGGGCATTTTAGGTTTAGACGATGTCAACTTGGACGATCATGCCTAAATCTTAAGGTGAAAACTCCTGTATGCTAGTGAACGAAGCGGACTTACCGTGAGTGGGAACGAGTCAACATTTTATTTACCATGTCTTTAGATACCTTCAATATTTGGTTTTAGGCTTCATTCAGTTCACATTATTTCGAGAATTTTTTTATCTTCTCGAATGAAATATTTCCCCAGGAACATACACGTTCAAGTGTCATATAACGTTCCGTACTATTCCGAGTTTATAAAAGATTATTTATATATTACTAAATTGTATTTAGAGGTTAGACTTTTAAGCTAGAGTTTCAGCTTTCTCAGACCCTCCCTAGACAGTTGTATTTGTATGGTTATAATTCTAACCTACACAATTGTGCAAATTGCAATTTCTTGTTATTGTTCGTAAACGAGTTGCTTTTTTGCGATCATAGAATGTGTAGGTCGTTGAGAATCTGAGAAATCGTATTTCTCGTATAACTTGCGTTTTGTGAAAATGCGATTTTAACTTTGAGAGAATGAGAATAGCCTCTAAACTTCACATTACTAGAAGAGATAAAAAAATATAAAACTATGCGTATGGAAGGGATAGGCGAAAAACATCCATTTAAACATCTAGGCGTGACTTATTTGGGAGACACTCAGCGCCGGAAAGCGCTAACATTTAGTAAAATTCGAATACCTTTTTTGCGTTTTCTTTATTTATTTTTAGATCAAGGCTGTACTGGTTTCAGAGTATTCCTATTCATTGCTAATTTTAAAAGTGGTTGACAGTGTTTGGGTATCAGTGTCATACTTTGAAACGACTTGACAGCTGTCCACAAGCTAGTCGATAACCTTGTATGTCTGTTCCTATTCACTAGACATATGGTCATTACTATGATTGCTCGATGATATTCATTAGTGTTTGCCTTTAGGTCTTCTGAAACCACTGACGAAGTAATAAAAACGAGCCTCCAAGATTTACCAACGCGAAGAATTACATAACTCGATATATGGGCTACAAGGTTTGACTTGTTCTTCACAATACAATCTCGAGGTGAAAACTCTCATACATGACGCGGTACTCAGAAGCCTTGCTTTCATGCAGTGCAGTTGTGGTCGTTGAATAGTCCATGGAGGTCATACTCGAATGTCTACACTGGCATTTCGATTTGTCCCGACTGTATCAGAAACTATGTAGAATTTTTAAGTTTTAAAGTACATTCATTTTACCTCATTTATTTTTTTGGTTATTCTGTTATGGTTTATTGCTTTGGTTGTAATGTCATAAAAACGTCGATTGTATCAGAACAGAGGGTAATGAGTTCAAGGCCAAAAGCATTTTAAATGCTTTTTTAAAAATGAAATGCGTTAAGAGCTATTAGATATTAATTATTCTATAAGCGTCATTAACTTCTCGTAATTTTGTTGTCTCGTTACTGATTCGCAGTACAAAATGCTGTTACCATCGTTTTCAGTACTTAAAATAAAAACAGTTTTTGTAATATTTTTTTTATTTTAGTCTCACAACTTAATAGGTTATTTTCTTTCGAATAGTTTAAATAAATACATGCGCATTCAAAATGATGAATGTAGAAAGTCTGAAATGATGTAGATAATTGTTTACAGGTAAAATCGTAAACGTGAGTCTTAATTTATCGGACTATCCCCGTTCTGTATTTCCATTCTTTGATGTTTAGTGATGATTTTCATTTGTTCAATGATTAACCTTAACGAGATATTTGGATTTCCGGTCGTTACTGACTACTATTACAGTACACATTTTGGTACATTGCGCTGCATTGTTCAGGAAAGTAATTTCGTTAACAGAAGCTCATTGAGCAGTTACAAATAAAACGTAATACGTATTCAAATATTTCAAAATCACAAAACTTCAAAATTTGCTATAATCAGAATGAATTAAATATTATATGTGTATCCCCACAGAATGAAATATTATATTTTTATCAATATTAGCATGTGTTTCATACATAATCATTTACCCTTCATAATACTAACTGTAGCTTGTTTTCGCAGGTGAGTGGCGGTGCATGGGCATTTTCATTCTGCGGGGCAGGAAGTGGCGGCGTATCTGGTGAGTGATTTTAAATGTACGAAGTCTGACTGAATAAGTTGTTTCTTAAATTCACAGAGAAAATGAGTCATCTTCAGAAAACCAATAAGAAATACTGAGCAATACAAAATATACACAGATTACGAACACGGCTATCACATCATCCTGCATTCGTCTCTCTTCCTCTAAGTAAACTGGCTGCTATACATTTGTTAAATCACACCATCCGTATGATATTCATATGGGAATTATCATTGTAAAGAGTTCCCGTTCCGGCAGACGACTATGAGCAGAAAGCAGGCTGAAACCGGACAGGCGCGAATTCTCGAAAATTATCTCACTGACGAAGTTTGCGTTCTTTCCTCCGCATTTCGCCCGTTAAAATTACGCGGAGAAACGACCGTTTGGTCGAGCGCACCCGACGCCCGACGCCGCCCTCGAGAAACGCCACCGGCAGGGGGAGTGGGGGAAGAGGAGGGGTAAAGGAGGGGAGGGTGACCGGTCGCGAGCCCCTGGACGACGCCACCCGCCTGACGAATGGACGCGCGTACCCACGAAGGCGGGCGGACGGGCCTCGCGTGCCACGCCCCGCCAACCTCTCGCTGCTGGCTGCTCCTCACAAGCACTTGGCACAACACGCGGCTGACCGTGGGATGGAAGGAGATCGCAAGAAAATCAATGGAAGAGAAAAATGAAATGGATATTGAAAAATGAGGAGCAAACATTGCAAAGGTGGCATGGTCATGTAGCAAAATAATAGCTCTTCTGTTGTTTTTACGTAGAATTTTATTTCCAGAAAAAAAAAACACGCGAGAAGTCGTGCAATACCTCAAGTAGTGCTTTATTTATTGAGTTAAAGACTTTGTTGAAAAGTGTAAAATGTGTGCTATATTTTTCAGTTTTATTGGAAAAGAATGAAGTAGACATGTCACGTTTTAAATGCTTTTCAAATCAGCTAATGAGAACTTTGTTCTGCAATCTCAATATGTGGTCATTTTACTTCTTACCTTACTGAGAAATATGTTATACATCTCTATCAAAGTAGTATGTTCGAATAATATGCCTTGCTTAGCAAAGCTAAGCTTACTTTTACATATTTCAAGCAATTTAATTATAAATATTTCTGAATGGGAAGCGTAAACATTATATACCATTTATTCTTTTTCATTATTTGACCACTCTAGATAATTTTCATTGTGAACTACTGTATTGTACAATTTGCATAGCAACGTCAATGTAAAGTTTAATAAATGTTATTTACAGTGATTTTGTCCCATTTACATCATCCAGTTGTCCGGGAATCCTTGCACGCCACAGTTGTCATTCGCAGTATTATTTCAAACGTATACATACCTGTGTCATCCCAAACTTTTCACACTCCGTTGAGTGAGCTTAGATGTTCACCGTCTACCTGCCTGCAGTGTTCTCTCCTGCTACTACCACCATTACGACCACCACGACCACGACCACGACCACGACCACGACTACGACCATCACCACGACCATCACCACGACCATCACCACGACCATCACCACGACCATCAATTTATCCCCGCGCGTTCAGCTCTTTTGTGGGAGCCGCAAGGGATCTCGTGACCAGTGCGTCACAAAATAACACTAAAAGAGTGCCTAGAGTGATAATTGTGATTTTGAAGAAAGCATATAAGCCAAAAAACTAGAAAACAATGTTTCAATGAAAAATTATAGGGAAAATATCTTGGTTTTACGATTACTACATTTTCCTTTTTTCATGTAGTACATGATAAACGTTATTTTATATATCGGTGCAAGTAGTGATTAAATTAGAATTCAAAAGACACATACAAATATATTTATATTTTATACACATAATGAAGCGTATTAAAAGGGTTCATTTATTTCGCAATGTCCCTTTCGAATTCAACACTCACCAGTTTATTAAAGACGAAATGCAATTCCATAATTTCGTAACTCGTATCGCTATCTGATTTCAAAATAATTCTTTGCGAAAATGTCTTCGTGTCGTCGCTTAATTTCCAAATATATAATAAATAATTAATTATTTCACTATTAATTTCTTACAAGGAGTGCATTTTGCAATCTCTAGTTTGGTGTTTCAAAATATTCTACTGTTTTTCTGCGCATTTCGACCCAGTGAGTGGGGCCGGCGGTAAAGCAGCTCTGTTTTTAAAATTCTTTATGGAGGAATGCTCTCAAACATTTTTGTCAAAGAGATTCCAGCAGCAAGTTGTCTGCCGGCCTTCTCGGTTCGAGGGGATTGGGGCTTACCTGCGTCCAGAAGGGGACGAGCGGACTGCCAGATTACATTTTCCCCTTTTTGAAAGGTTGCTGTAATGTACAGTAGACTCATGTCAGAGTAAATATGGGAGAAGCCGACATCGGGATGATTACTGACTAGTGGAGCATTTTTGGTGATATTAGGAGTCGTCACGAGCAGCGATTTTCTAACAGTGAAGGTGCTAGAAATATTACGTGGAATTGTAACAATTTTTTTTCGAGATGATGTTAGACGCAGGAGGGTACGTTCGTTTTCGAGATAGACCATCTGATCATTCTTTGAGACGTTAGAATAGATTATATGCTTTCGGCCAAACCACTTATAACCAAATGAAACTTCCAATCATTGTAGTATTAGTATAACATTCCAGGCCGCTTTTATTCCAGAACTCTGTCGTCTGATGAGAACACACAAGGCGATGCACAAAACTTCTCGTTGCAGATTCTGCTAATGCTTTCCCAATTCATCTAAGAAATATTTCGCAGCCTCAACAATTGATGTACACATTATCTGTTTTGTTCCTCCAAATTCTATTTTTACTTCACGTCATTTCATTGTTGATATTGGATTTTTTCTGTATTCGCTTAGCCAACTAGTGAAGTTATTCCGTTCTATTCTCCATTACACCCCATTACTGTGAGCTCCCTAGTCTCAGGGAGCGACGAAATGCGCGTCACCTGAAGAGGCTTGCCGCCGCCGGCGAGGTTTATTTTGAGTTTCACTTACGGAGAGAGCCCCCGCGTCTGTGTGTGTGTGTGTGTGTGTGTCGTGGGCAGATTCGGCGTAAATGCTGGAGGCGCGAGCGGTGAAGGATTGCGTGGTTGAGGTGAAGAATCTAGGCATTCATCTTCAGTTAAATGGCAACCTGGCGGCTGTGTATGTACGAAAAGGTGAGGTAATGGTGGAGTCGTGGTGACAAACACTGAAAATGGAAAAAAAGCGAAATATATCAGCCCATAACATACAATGTAGGCTAACCTGCAATCTGTAGTTGGAGCAACATGTACCATGAAAGACAACAACATGCTTTTCCTGGTGAGATAGGCTTTTCAATTACAACAATTATTTTCATTTTATATTAATGTTCCACGCTACGAATTCTGTAGTACACTTGCCCTGTCTGAAAGAACTACCGTCGGAAGCCTGTTTCTACGTAATTAGACGTTTCCGGGTTTGTAAGCCGTGGTATAACGCAGACTGGTCCATACCTTTTGCCTGCAGCTGTGGTACGCATCACCCCAGTGGCGTTGCTGGCGGGGGCGAAGTGTTCTTCTTGGCACCAACGCCACTGATAATGCCTGCCACTGTTGCAGGAGAAACGTATATAGTCTCCGTTATACCACGGCCTACAAACCCGGAAACGTCTAATTATGTATATCAGCCCATGTTATGAAGACAGATGATGCGAAAATATAGCTATATTTTGAATGTATATACAGACGACTTTAGAGAATTTCACTCAGTTGAATTGCAGAAATGGGTGACTCTCTTAAAGTTTGCGGAAACGACCGGTAAAATACAGGACATTAAGCGTTTCAAATAATTAAATAAGGTTATGATGTTTAAGAATTAAATATGTGAAATAATTTATTTAAGATAATTGTGAACGATATTTGATTGGGGGTGAGGACGAGGGGGTCTTAAAACATATATATATATATATATATATATATATATATATATATATATCTTTCCACATCACGTTGTTGCACTAAAATGTTCCGAAACATTAAACAATGCAATAGTTATGTGGTCGCCCAACAGCTGCCTCGAATAAATTTACAGAAATTATTTGAATTTACTTTTAATAAGAATATGATATTCAATATGAGATTTATGTTGGTAAGGATGACACACTTTTTAGTTTACTCCATATTATAGGCCCTAAGGAAAGTACTGTAAGTCTTTATTATAAAGTATCCTATGTGCCTGTGAGGATCCTGTAAGGTATTAGAATACAGCATTATGAGAAATGAAGGTATTGAAGTGTAATTGTTTATCATAATAAATTTACGTAATTATCAATATGGCCTTCAGTAACAATGGGGGTGTAGAAAAGAAACGAGGAAGAGACGTGTTTGAGTATAATTTCACGCAGATGTGAGACAGATGAAGGGTGCCCGAGATGAAAAAAAGGGGCAGACGATGCTCTGACAGGGTGTGAGTGAGATGTAAAAGGGAAATCTATTTGGTTGTGGGAAGAAATAGACTAAATTGTGAATTTGTAAAGGCGATGTTTTTAAGTAGTAAGGTAGTACAATTAGAGAGGAAATATAAGTACGTGTGTGGAGGACGCGAACATCATTAGAGTGGTCTGAATTCTTTGGATATGGAGGCTGAATGGAAACTGAATGACGGTCCACATTGCGGTGGATCTCCGGAAGAAAAGTAGCAAAATGGGAAACTTGTATATCCCACTGTAGGAATATCGAGTTTTGTATTGCAGTAATATTTCTAAATTAATGATTACGAAAAAATTTGGTCATGGATGCAAAAAGGGAGGGATTTGTAGTGAGAATTTGATAGGAGAATAAGAGAGTTCATGAAAAATTTTTTTTACGAAAAATGTATTTGTTGTAATTTTTAAACGGGATGTTTGTATGATTGTATATATGATTCACAGCTTATTGCATAATGAAATGTTCATAAATGAAGTAAGTAATATTATTTATGAGTAAAAAACCAAAGCTAGTTCCCAATACTATAAAACAAACAATTTAATTTATAATATTTCGTTACCAAGTGTATCTATAGACGGCCTATCAGACCCACAGATTTATACATTTTTATCATGATGGGGCGATCAAGGGATAACCTTCGGGCAATAGTAGGGTGATATGTGAAAATTGAAATAATAAAATCAGGATAATCAGTAAACAAAAAGGTACCAGAAACGGTCCCCAGTCAGAGTAGGCAACTGCAGAAAACATGAGGTAGTTCTCGTATTAATTTGTTCTTCCACACCACAAATGCCATATCACCTCACAAACATCTTTCACAGAACGATTGCCATAATTAAGCACCACCTATATACTCATCGGCATCTCTAGTGCCCAAATACAGACTGTGTGACAACCTACTGCATTGCACAAGTTAGAAATTTATGTTTCAACTGCCAGGAGTGAATCTGGGCCCTTGCGTAAGCAAAATAGGAACTCTGACCATGAGCTATCAGGGCGGAAAAGATAATAGTAAATACTGAAAAATATGACTCGATTTTGTCCATTGATGGATATAATTTTCGAATCATCGACCTTGGTTTATCAACGAAATGCTCCACGACAGGTTGTCTCAGTAAAAGTCCACCGTTCTCAGCGAAGGCGCTTCTGGTATGAAGTGGAATGGGACTTGCCCACAGACCGCCACTGGAGAAGGCACAGGGCGTGGCCGTGTCATCGGCTGCGTCGCAACGCAGCACCAGCGCCATCTCTTGCCTGCCGCGCCCCCTGCCCCCTCCTCCTCTTCCTCCTCCTCCTCCTCCTCCTCTCCGTGCCACACCGCGCGACTACAAAGGGCCATAAAACGTGATACGCGGTGGGTGGGCGGGAGCGAGGCTATGCGACGCGACGCGATGCGTCGCGGCGCTACGGGACGCCGGGGGCGCTGGGGAGGGGAATTATGCAAGCGACGCCAAGCGCCCGGTCGCGAACCCTCCTTCCCGGCCACACTTTCCCATTCCGCCACGCACCCTTCCATCTCGCCGCCCTCCATCGTCCGCCCATCCATGCCCGCCGCAATCCATCCCAGGCCGCAATCCATCCCGGGCCGCCCTCCATCCGCCCGCCTCCATTGCGGCCGCCCTCCATGCCGGCCGCCCTCCATCCCGCGCCGCCCTCCATCCCGGCCGCCCTCCATCCCGGCCGCCTCCATCCCGGCGCCCTCCATCCGGCGCCCTCCATAAACCGCCGCCCTCCATCCCGACACCCTCCATCCCGGCCGCCCTCCCATCCCGCCGCCCTCCATCCCGGGCCGCCCCAACCCGGCCGCCCTCCATACCGGCCACCTCCATCCCGGCCGCCCTCCATCCCGGCCGCCCTCCATGCCGGCCGCCTCCATGCCGGCCGCCCTCCATCCGGCACCCTCCATCCTGGCCACCTCTCCATCCCGGCCCCTCTTTCCCGGCCACCCTCCTCCAGCCTCGCCTCCTTCCCTTGCCCTAAGACCGGCTCCGCCCTACTTCCCTCTCCGCACTGCCCGGCCTTCCCACCACGCGCGACTCGCCCCACCAAAATGGCTTGTGGCTCCCTGAATCCCATCTATTATCTCCCTGTGGTCGTTTTGGTCTCGTTCCTTCTTCTCCTTACTCCTTTTTCCTTATAAAAATTGTTTCTATTGAACTATTTCCTTCCCCTTCATCTTCTTTCTCGTACTTCATGCTTCGCAATTTTACTCACTCTTTTCTTCTCTCTTTTCCTACTGATTTCCTCCTTTATTTTCTTCACAATCTACCCGTCCCCCTTCGCTTTCTCCCCGTCTTACTCTTTCTTCCTCTACCTCCTCTTCTCCCTCTTCTTCCTTTATTTTAACTCCTTCATGCTTTGACCTGCCTCTCCTTTCCTCTTCATTCTTTATCACCCTGATTACTGATCGTTCGTCGCAATTTCGTATCGTTATTTTCCTTATACCATTACCGCCCATGGCAGCAGAAACCATAATTTTCTCGTACATGTGTGCTTCTATTTTCTTCCTCTATGCTTACAAGGCGGTTCAACGCTTCCCGAGCCCTTCCCCAACTTCCCGCAGAACGCCGAGTCTGGCGGTTGCGGGGGCGTGGGGGGAACGTGTGCGGGCGCGGGCGCTGGGGAAACGCCCCAGGCGGCGGCGGCGGGGCGAAAGTTGTGAATTACAGCGCGCACTGAAAGTGGCGTCTCACATTTATTATCTACTATGAATTGTAGTTTTGCAGTTGTGCGGTGCCTTGCGCGCGCTCGTCTCTCTATACGTTACCGAGCGTCAGATTCGAGTTTTTCCACGACACGTGTGCTCGTGAGTACGCGAGCACAGCGAGGTACGCGTTCTGCTCGTTTTTTGTCCTGCTTCTCATGAAGCAGAACTGTGGTGTCGATTACTGAAAGACCTACTGAACCTCTTACACATCTCGTTTCCTTGATTTCACACTTAAATTTTAATTATTTTAGTTTGTTCTATTCAGGATAATCAATATTCTTATTTAGGATAATGTTTTTTTCAGAGTTAAATTTTAATTTATGAATTTTTTTCTATGTGTTCTGTTTAGGATATTCCTGAGGTGCATTCTGCTTCTTTTCAAAATAACTACGAGCTGTACTCGCGTGAAGCCTTCACATATTGTAAATCATAGTTTAAAAAGTCAGTATAGACTCATTCTGGATGCTAACATCAGGTCAGAACTTGAAGTGCTCATTAATAAAGGGACTAACATTGTATTGGGTAAATGTGCGGTTGAAACGAACATTTGCCCCACCATATCTTCTTCTGGAATGAGTACAAACTGGAGGAGGCTCTTTACTCGTGCAGAAGGCCTAGGATGTTGTAGTTGCCGTATAAGGGCAAAAACTATTCCTTATTACGTGTACCCCTACACAGGCGTGTTTACTTTCAGTTCGGGCATATTCTACGGACATTCTACCGAAAAAAGGTTTGCTTAAACAAAATAAATGTTTTTTATTGTCTCACTTCTTTTAACTTACTGAAGTTGCTAATAACTTTATCGTTGATGCGATTCAAAATAAATTTATTTAAACAATTTATTCAATTGAATACGCGTTTGCAAGAGGGAGTTCTAATAAGTGTTCTACTTTCCAATTTTTTTTGTTTAATCACTCAAATTAACGTTTACAAATCACTGTATCGTGTTTTCTTTTCTCCTCCGACGACACTTCTTGCAAATTTGTTTCCAGGACTCTTAACTTTAAATTTCCACTTGGCTTGCGCCGCCCAGAACGGTCTCCGATGCGTGAAGACTTTCCACCTTGTCAGTTTACGAGGCAAAAGGTTCTTTGATTACTCACGAGGTGACAGATGGGAACTGTCCAGAGTCGAAGGCGTAGCTAAAAAGGCGATGAGCGCATGAGGTGCAGTGACATTTGTAAAATGGGGCGGCGAACCGTATTGCCTGTGTTTTGGTTCACGTGAAATTTGTTGGAATTAAAGAATAAAATGGAAAAGACAATTAAAAAAAATATTATATTTTTAAAAGAGGGCTATAATAAACAAAGGCAGGAGCATAAGTCACACATCACATTGACCGCCTTCATGATGTTGACGGCAAACAAACTGCATGATTCATAAAAGCGGTTTGAAAATACTACGGCGTACTTAACTAGTAACATGGTCTTATTTAAAACCATTTTCCTTCTTTTCATGTATTGCGAAAAGATAAAAGAAGGTTAAATATAGGAACTAATTAGAATAATTCTTGTATTAAATTATTTCAATCATTTATCTTACTTTTTAATTAAAATAAGAAAAAATCGGGGGAAAGAGAAATAAACTGGAAGATATAATAAACATTTCAGAGGGTTGTGGGCAAAAACATGGTAACCCACAATTTACGAATGGTAAGTGAAAGTTAGGAATAGAAATATTTGTGCTTCGAGGTTTTTGTATTGGAGTATGTTTCTTGAGAGAATGAAGCCATGTGGTATTTAAAACAAAGTATTGAATTAAATTAAATTAAATTAAATTAAATTAATCGTTTACTTTAGTTCATTATTGACGCCATTATCTCATTTTGTGCAAAACGAGCCTCATATGGGTTACAATATTTTTGCTCACAACTCTTAGAAAACAAAATTTAAGACAATATTATTTAATGTCACATGAAATGTACAAGCTGTAAGTCGTTTGATGTCACTTTATTGTTTTATTTACAAATCTAATTAGATTAATATTTTCGTATCATTAATAATTATATTCTTTCAATATTTCCTATATCAATGGATGGGGCCTACGGTGGGAATTAAAAAGTTTTTGTACCAGTATACCTTTGTACCAGTTTTGTACCTCTGAAATTTTGATAATAATATTGTAGAAATGACACGACAGAATTCAGTGTGTTTGAAATATAGAATGTATGGTTTTAGTAGTCAAATACAATTTAATAATAATAGTTTAGTTTAAAATATAAAATTATAGTTCCCGGTAACTGACAGAATTTATAAGCTAAGAAATAAGGGTCGATATAAAGATAAAGGAATTTTACCCAATATTTCATTTAAAAATTATAGTAACACGTTTCAGCCATAGACCGAAAAGCATCTATTTGCGCCAATTTCTTATAAAGAAAATGAAATGACTCGTGGAATATCTATGAATTTACCTAAAAATAAAAAGTATCGATGAGAAGAAAAATTTTGTTTTACCAGAAAATCAATGGTTTTCTCATGACATTAATTGAAAAGGGAAATGTGTATGTGTAGAGTATTTTTCGTGTTTTCAAGATAACTTTTCAATAATTCATACTTCTTTGTAAACTCATTAGATACACTCCTAATTTTCCAAATTCAACAAATATTCTTTATGCCCTTTCATTAATGTAACTGGAGAAAGTACAAATTAGAATGGCCGATTTTACTTGTGAGCATGTTTGCAATCTTGCAATATTGTTTCAAATTGCTCACAATAATTCATATTTTGAAGTATGCTGGGCATATTTCTTTTCTCTTTCAAATTATGGAAGTTACGAGCGTTTTGATTCATGACTCACTGAACGGTATATAAAATTAAATTAATTCTATTTTTTTAAACAAGTAAACACTGTAACTTCTTTTATTTCATTCATCTTCAAATTAGTAGTACATAATATTTAAATTATTTATTTTCCAGATTATTTTGCGCTTGATACTAGATTGTTCATTATTTACCAATCTATAGTTCCAACCAAAATAACGATGAAATTTCAAATTGTAGCGTTAATCAAATCGTTACACTCCTGCGACTCTATAGGATATCAGATTTGGCACTGGCGATGTTATCGCCCTCGTCCTCGTCGTACAATTCAAAGTCCCCCTCGTCGGACAGGCGGCGATTTGCAACGCCCCCTCCCTCCAACTCGGACCCCCCGTCGTCTTCCACCTCTATGAACTCATCGGCTTCGTCATCGTCGTCGTCGTCGTCGTCGTCGTCTTGGTTGTCGAGGTCGGCCGACGACTTGGCCCGGGCCAGGTCTTCGCCGCCGCCGCTGTCGTCGCTGTCGTCGTCGTCGTCGTCGTCGTCGCCGCTGCCGCCGCGCAGCACGCGCGGGACGATGGGCGCGAGGTAGAGGGGCGGCATGCGGCGCCTGATGCCCTCGCCCGGCCGCGCGGCGTCGAAGCTGTCGTCCGCCAGCGCCCACACGAAGCGGCCGCTCAGGACGCCCTCCGGCGGCGGCGGCGACGCGGGGGTGGAGGTGGCGGTGGGGGGCGACTCGTACGCCTCCCCGACCTAGTGGGGGGGCGAATTTCGTCAAAACATTGATACGTGCGTGATCTGGGCTGTCCGGGCGACGCCGCGTCGAAGGCTGTGTTGCCGACGTTTCGGCCGTCTTGTCGTGGTCTTCCTCAGGGCTGGTATGAAAGTTTTGGTAGATTTGTAAAATTCCTTCCCATAGAGGGTGGTTAAATGAAATCGTAGGCTTCCGCGGCCAGAGTCATGTGCGTGATCTTGGCTGTCCGCGTCGAAGGCTGTGTTGCCGATGTATTGAATTGAATTGATGCCTTATTTTACGTGGCGAGACTCAGGCCATTAGGTCTGCTCTTCCGTAAATCGTTCCGCTCTTCCGTGCCGATGTTTCGACCATCTTGTCGTGTTCTTCCTCAGGGCTGGGATAGCAGTCCTGAGGAAGACCACGACAAGATAGTCTAAACGTCGGCAACAAATGGTTTTAGTACTTTGGTATACCAGCCCTGAGGAAAACCACGACAAGAGGGTCGAAACATCGACAACACAGCCTTCGACGCGGCGTCACCCGGATAGCCCAGATCACGCACATGACTCTGGCCGCGGAAACAAACATCGATACGCCGCCAAAAGGTTTCCGATGCTGGTGAAAACATCGACAAATATATCCATGTGTATAATATAGTTAAATTAAAAAGTATGTCGTCGTAGATCTAGGCTTTCTGCATCGGTCATTGCAAGGTATGGGCATGAGGGTAGCTAAAAATAGCCTCCCGAACAACGAGCGCCACTCGGGGCCAGAGGGATTTCCAGTCGGGGGGTGTTACAGGGCGGGGTGTCGCGTGAGGAGACAGCTCGCATACGGAGCGTCCCAGGGCAGCGCGTGGCGTAGTAATTCACGTGGTTTGGCTATTTATAAGGGAGAGCCAATAGCTACTCGCAAGTACCATTTTCTTGATTTCCTCGCGAGCCTGACTGCAAAAACTTGTCCGCCCAGGCTGGCGCGGAGTGCTGTGTACACGAGGTGTTCCGATGGGTTCGGACACGCCTGACTGGTTACCTACGACTGCAAGGCAGATGGTGTACCTACCAGCTCAAATCAGATGCTGAGTTGCGAGTCGGTCTAGTTGGCTATTCGATGGCGCCGCCGTAAGACGCGTGTGGAGGAGGAGGCTGAAGATAGTTAGCTCCAACAAACGTCTCACGAGTGAGGACATTTGTATACTGTAATTACTTATATAAAATAAACTGTATTTAGGCCACTTGTGTCTGTGTTGTATATCTCTACCCATGATGGCACAACATGATGAAACTTTTCAAAATAAAATGTCCTGGTTTCAAAGTGGTACGTAACATGTCAATATTAGTTTAAAGTATATTCTACCTGAAATTTGACTGTCTTCTGAATTTTCAAACCCTTGTTCTGTATGATCACGGTACAAATTAAAGTTTAACAATATTACCGCTTAGTATAAATGAATAAAGAAGGTAATAGCACTGAAGAAAGTTTGCGAATAGCAATCGGTGTGGTGCCGTCTGGAGATCGACAAGAGTGACAGTTGTCAATGGCTGTTGATTACGAGCAATCCACAAATGACATAGATACCGGAAATTTTAGTTATATTATGAGAATTGTTTTTGAAAGCAGAGATGTTTCTACACAAAAATATCTATGTTTTAAAAACTACTATGTTCTTTTTTGCCATCCCTAAACCTGTTCGAACGATATTACGAGTAGATATTGTTAGGAGTAGGGCTGTTTCGCATCTCCTTCGAACACATTTCAATTCATTTGAACGATGGGCGATTTTTAGTGACCCGTCATTATCAGTACGCCTGTTGTCTGGAAGTGAGATGTAGACAGTCAACATTATTAATAGTACTATTCTTTAAATATATTCTATCAGATGTTTGCTATCATTATGACTGCGACACAGGCAATGATTTTTAGAATATAATTTTTTAGATTTATAGAAGAACATATTTTTTCTTTTTTAGGTCTTCAGTCACTCAGAGGTCTCCATTTTGTCTTCTCTTTATTTACT
>BOPP01000060.1:2814653-2835805 GCA_017312745.1 Gryllus bimaculatus
GCCCCCGCCCCCGGCGCCACCGCCCTTTTATTGCCCGCCCTTTACGAGCGTATAAACAACAAAGCCTCCGTCGGGTCGTAAATTACCTTCGGAAAACCATTTTTAAAACGTCCTGTGATGCGACGACGGCTGGAACGGCGGAAGAGGACCCGTTCACGCGTGAACGAATCCGCGACTCTTGACGGAGAAACTTGCTCGGTTGACTTCTGCTCGGGACTTCCCCTGTACTTTTGTTGCCTCCGTCGGGAAGCTATTTATAGAGCTCGAGGCTCGTATCTGCTCGTCGCGGAGTGCTAAAATGCGAGCCCTTTCATGCGATCGCCTTCGGTATCTGTATGCATTTCGTCGTTGTTCGTAAAGATAACAGGGCATTTGTAATGCCCTCTGAGGATATAAAAGCGACTGGAGTTTTATAGCCTCACATCCCTGATTTTTCGGAGGTACTTTAGCAACATTGAATGAGGCTGCTTGTGTGACGCGAATCCATGTGTCATTGTCAAAAATGTGCAGTGAATTGAGTTATTGTTGTGAGGGGCACATACAGCCTTCTTGCAAACATGGTTTTTATGTACAGTATTCCTGTAAACAATCCATATCGTAAATAATGTAACATTAGTAGGTTAGTATTGAAGCTTTATTGAATCGCTATTAAGTGAAAGATGAAGGCTATTAAAAATTAGTGTTTTGCACGATTTAATAGCTACTAAAACGTCAATGTCTGAACGAATTATGTTCACTTATTTTATTGTTGTTCTTATATTATTCTCGAATCTTCTCCTTGAATAGGTTTTTTTGCTAGTAGAAGTCCACTCAAAATTTATTGAAAATAGTTTTAACTTTTAAATTATTTTTCCTGTCGATAAGTATACTATTAACAATTTGTAGGTAGCACAAAATATCCACATATTACCTAATAAAAGGTAATATGCAGTAATATTTGAAGTACTGTAATTCCATGTTCTGTATGACTTCAAGTACTCTGTGAAAAAGTGTTCTAATCGGTTTAATACAAGTTGTGTTCCATTTTATACAAGCAGAATATTCTCATTTGGCACAGTTTTTTAAATTGTTTTTACATCAGTATTGACTATATTGCATATAATATTCTTCTAAACACATTTCAGTTTCATTGTAATGAATCGAATATTTACATTTAGTGTTACAAATACGTTTAGTGTTATTAATTTATAGTGCATATTTAGGCTTGGTTTCAAAAAAAATGTTATGAACGACTTACTCTGAATAACATTAGTGACATTTCTGGTCGTTTGATGCATCTCTTGCACTTATAAATTTACAATTTGAGGCACTCTCGGTGTCATCTTTCGTTTCATACCGCTTTGAAACTTGATCTGAATTCCATGTTATGAAGCTGACACATCTTTCTAAGTTAAAAAAAATAATGAATGCGTATAACCTCATTTATTGGTACTTTCATACCTGAAAGTAAAGGTATTGTTCCTGGCATACTCACTCTATAAATTCAGTTAAGATCGAGAAGGACATTTCTGGAAATATTTGGCAGCCTACACGAGGGTTCCTCGCAGCTCGGTGGCATGGGTAGGACGATAATTCTAACCTGACCACAGATTAATGTTGTTGGAATAACACTGCCTGCCGTGATTTAGATTAGACGAAAAACAAGCTCTGCGTGAGAGAGCTGGAAACTAGCCAATCGGAAGCAGATGTTGCACGGTGCTTTGGTGATTAATTGTCAGACCCTGGAGACAGTTTCAGAATACAGATTGCGTCATTAGGAGGCTGAACAATAGGAAATTCGAACGTGCTATCTGTATTTTCGTGTGCGTTCATAGGTAGTGTAGGAAAGGGGTCTTTTGTATGATGGTAGGCTTCCAGTCATGTACCATTTCCATGAAATATGAAAACTGGTGCACCTCCAGTTGCCTTCCCATCTATTTACATGTTAGACATAGGTCAATGAGAAAATGATTCATTTACCTTAAACAAGTACGATGAAATGAAAATAATAGTGAGAGGCATGTATTAAGCAGCAATAGTGAAATAATAAGTTATTATATTTAAGTCTATTATGATATGCAATAGACGTAATGGATTTAATTCGCTTTTAGTAAATATTGTAAATGTTAAAGTTATTTAAATATTGTATTTTTAAATTTCCATAAAGTAATGTCTGATGCATTTCTTGAAAAAAACATTTTAACATTTTGTTTGTAAGACTGATGAAAGAAATATTCCCGAAAATTACATTTTTGTGATGGAATAAACAAATTCACTGACCTCAAAAATATTTTTAATTTTTATAAATTTATTTATCAAATTTTCACATTATATAGAAAAAGAACACGCAAAAGAAAACAAAATAGCTTGAACACACTAATGTCTTCTTGTGAGTCTGTGTATTATTTTTTTCCTTGCATGTTACAAACCATCACCATATGATTAATTTAATGCGCTTGTATGTCAGAATCAGGACCGGAATTTGTTTAACATTTGGCTCCTGCACGGGCGCTCTGCAAACAAAACTGGTGATTGTGTAAGCCCCATCATTGCCGGAACTACATTTATATGCTAATGTGCGGGAACCCATCGTTTGAGGGTATTAGTGTTGCAACGATAGCTTATTTTTATTTACCGCACACGTTTTGATGAAATGAAATCTTGTAATCCTCTCGTTCAGACTCTGATTCAAAATAAATTGAAC
Source organism: Gryllus bimaculatus (assembly GCA_017312745.1). NCBI lineage: Eukaryota > Metazoa > Arthropoda > Insecta > Orthoptera > Gryllidae > Gryllus > Gryllus bimaculatus. The sequence goes on from BOPP01000060.1 coordinate 2,817,337, forward strand.
TGATTTTCTTTTTGGAGTCTGTCTGTTATAATATTGCAGTGGTATGCAATAATAATAACTCAATGCTATTAATTTTGTATAATATTCCAACTAGTTGGAGTGTTTTGTTTTATGAGATACTTATGAGATAAATTTTAATAAGTAATAATGTTTTGAGAAAATGAAGAGTTTTGCTTACGTTATTTAGTTTGATGAAATGTTGAAATGTATTAATTCCTGTTTTTAAAATAATTGTTGAAATGTTTCAAATAATTTTCTTCTGTTTTTTAAAAATAATTTTATATATATATATGTATCAATTAAAACGATAAAAAATATTAGGAATGTTATATTAGTTCCTAAAAATTGCTAATGGCATGACGTATGTATTTTATATTAGTATACAGTCGTTGGTACTCAATATTATCGAATTGCTTGTTGGCTGATTGACACGGAAAACACAGGAGACGTAAATGGAAACGATTCCCCTATGTTTGATTCTGGCTGTCCTGCAATCTAAGGATTTAATCAGTGCATTTTGTTTCCACAACATGTTCAATATTTTTAATAATAGCGTTAAATGTTATCTGTTATATTTATCAATATTGTATGTTTGATAGATTATTTTTACTGTATGTCAGATATATTTAATGTTCTGATGAAATAACGGGATAAGTGTTATACGTAAGTAAATAAAATTACAGAAATTTCTTGTTTTTACAATGAAGAATGTATTGGCATTTTACGTATTCTGTGATTTCAATATCGTTGTATTTTTTTCACATTTGAAGAGAAACTTAAAGACTACACATTCAAATGTTCGAATAATTTAAACTTTAAGAAATATAACAAATCAAGCTCAGTTTCTAACTCGATTGTTTTTCACCCCCGATGTCACATCTACGATTTACTTTCCCGATCACAAGAAATTTGAAGTGAACAATGGTGCGGTAGAGTGACGTCAGTATTGTTATGCCTTGACACCAACCATAAAACTCGTTATCATTATTGTAACATCATTCACAAACCCGCTGGCAAGGCTAGCGCTTGGTTTTGAGAGGCCCTCTCGCCGCTTGTTGCAGACGCCAACCGCCGCACCGCCTCCGCGGTCGCCTCGCCCTGGGCCCCGCCTCGCCCGTAGCGCCCAGCGCCCAGCACCCAGCGCCCAGCGCCCAGCGCCTGCCCCCGCCCCCGGAGAGCGCCCACGGCTGCCGCCCCGCCTGCGGATAAGGTAACTGCTCGTTCACACGCGCGCTCTTCCCCCGCGCCTCGCGTTTCTAACTCGATTACCGTTGCCTACATTACGGTTTTTCGCTTCTCTCTCTGCTGCCGCCGCACTGCTTTCGTCGCGGGGTTAAACACCGTCATCCGCGAACTGTCTCCGCTCTTCTCTCTTTCTGACCCCTGTCGCCGTCCCCTGTCGCCGTCCCCTGTCGCCGTCCCCTGTCGCCGTCCCCTGTCGCCGTCCCCTGTCGCTCTCCCCTGTCGCTCTCCCCTGTCGCTCTCCCCTGTCGCTCTCCCCTGTCGCCCTTCTTTGCCGCATTCCAATGTTAGTGAAACAAGAGGGAGCCAAAAGCTTGTCCCGGCTGGGACGGTGCCCCGTTGGGAGGAGATACCTGAAGAGGGATATCCCTTGCCAGGCGACGTATAGGTCGGCGCCGGATCTCGCCATCCGGCGCGCAAGGAATGCTCCCGGGCTAAGTGAATCGCTACGCAAACAGGACTAATAACCTTCGCAGAACTGATGTACCCAAGTTGGCGGGTTCAAACCCGATCGAAGCCGTGGATTTTTTAGGGCGAAAAAATCCTTCGTACGCCTTCCTGCGGAGGGGAAGCAAAGCCGGCTGTCCCATGTTAGTAGATCTACTTACATGTAACAGATCCTCAAGCCTAAATGACGCCTCTGAGCTAAATTCAAAACCGCTTGTTTCTCGCCTAAGAAATACCTCCTTCCTCTGTTAGTTGGTGAAAGGAGCGTAGCGTGGTCAGACGGAAGAGCGGGCCTAATGGCCGGAGTCTCGCCACGTAAAATAAGGCATTAATTCAATTCAATTCAATTCAAAAGGGAGGGCGGGCCACTCACCGCGTCGACGGAGCCCTCGACGACGAACTCGGTGGCGGCGATGGGCGCGCCGGCCGGCGAGCGCGAGCGGTCGGCCAGGCGGTTGAGCGCGCGCGACACGGCCGTGAAGCTGCTCTCGGCCGACAGCGTGAACTCGGCCACGCGCACGCGCTTCGCGTCCGCCGCCGCCGCCGCCGCCGCTGGCGGTCGGGCTGCTCGGCTGCTTCGGCTGGGCTTCGCCGCCCGCTTCCGCCACCTGCGCACGCGCGCGCGTTGCAAAGAGGATTCTGCGACGAGCCGCGCGCCCGAAAACGCCACCATCCCAAAATGAAAGTAGTATTATTTTTAACAACGACATTTAGGATTATATATCTTTTTTTTTTGTTATTTACGGTGACTACTAGCAGCTGCATTGCAGTGGTTGGCGGGAGAAGCAGCCCCTTTGGCCTGAGCCTCGCCATTATATAAAGACATTATTATTATTAGTTATTCATTATTATTATTGGATTATTATTATTATTAGCGACTACATTGTGGTACGGATATGGGTAACTAAGAGTCTACACGATTGATTGATGAATAGGGGTGTGGAGATGTAGGGATTGATAGGGTAAGGACCGAACACAATACAAGCCAGCCCGAGGCGAACTCGGAAAACCACGGACCAAATCCGGTCAGAGATCGTTACGACAGTACTGCCGCTTAGCGATTCGGTTCATCGGGTCCGGAATTATGTATAATTTTGAAGTGTATAATTGTAAAGAACCTGTACAAGTATTGCGCTTCAAGCGTTCTGGATCCAAGACCCCCGGTCTCGATCAGGGTTTTCCGTCAGTTTCCCTGAGTCCTTGGCAAGATGCTGAGAGGCCCCCCTGGTTTTGCTTCTGCGACATAAATGGAAAGCTTCATGTTAACTTTCTCCCCCATAGCACCGGCGACACACAGTTTTTAACTGTATTATGAACATGAAATAAATAAAATAGATAAAAAATAATAAACGCGATTTGTTCGGCCTGTTTTGCGTGTGCGAAACTGTTAATTTTGTTTCACTGTGTGCGAAGCATTGTGAATCGTGTGTGAACATCGCGAAACGTCAGTAACGGATTGAAAATGTCTTTCGGATCTTGACAAGGTCTTTTGGTTATTATTTAGCAAACGGATGAGTGTCTATGACCACTGACTGGAAATTAGTTTACAGTTCGCGTTAAGGAGCGGTAAAATAAACTGTGTATTTCCTTTACTTCACGCATTGCGATTCGGTTCACGGCGTGTTAAAAAAGTATTTTGTAGTGCTAGTTTGTTAGTTTGTTTTGACAGGATGAGTGTTTATTTACGACATTAAGGGTGAATGTCTAAAAAATTGAGTGTTCTAATCGACCAAATTTCCAAAGTCATTTTGGCTTCAAATGAATGGTTTTATTGGAGACTTTATGGAAGAAACACGTACTTTTAATAAAACAGTTAAATTAATGGAACGTACGCTAATTTGTCATTTGTTCATTACGCCGTTGGATTGTGGCAAGAACTTCTTCAAAAAGATCTTGGCCAACGTCGAGAAAGCCTGTGTGAGTGTGAGCGTGAGCGTGAGCGTGAGAGTGAGCGTGAGCGTGAGCGTGGGCGTGGGCGTGGGCGTGGGCGTGAGCGTGAGCGTGAGTTTTTAGTCTGCAGTGTAAAGATGATTGAGTGTTGCTAAATGCATAGGTTACAAAGTGTATGTAAAGGAAAAACAAGCAATCGTTTGAAGTGTGTATCTTTACATAAATATGTCTGATAACAATTACATGTGATGAATTACGTTTTTAAATTAATGTGGGCAGCAGGCATCAGAGGTTTCCTGTTATAATCCCGTGCATACACCGTGACCAGATCTTGGTAAATACAAAATATTTCAATTACATTTTCAGTAGTAACATATTAAATATGTGTTCACAGTGATTAGTGATGTATTGTTCTAGAATATGTAAACCTCTCTCCTTTCTGTCATTTGTCTCAGAAATATTTATACTGAACGACAGAAAACAATTTTTGGGGGCAGAATGTCAATTTTCCGAACGGAATATCGATATGTTATACGGAAGTGTATTTTCCTTTTGTCAGAATTTTTTCCGTTCTTCCTATTGTGAAGAGTAATCGCAACGTTTCGGCTGTTAGTTATTAGCGTCATTAACACTCTTAAGAGTAAATAGCAGATTAATAGATATTTGTAAACTGGGGAGACAGGCGACACCTCTTGCTAATGAAAAAAAAAAAAGCATTTAAACAAGAAACACAATTTTTTTGGAATTGTGTTCTCACATGCCATCTTTAGCTACAATTCGTTTCTTTCTTTTGTTCTAAAAGAATTACAAATTGTGATTTAATAACAGAATCCGGTCATTAAAAGAGGTTATTAGATCCATTGTTTGGAAGCGTTAAATCTCTATTTAAACAGTACAATATAACAAAATGAATGTCATTATCTGCGGGGCATGCTGTATCCTAGCTTTGTAGGTGGCAAACGAAATGTGCAGAATCCATGATTGTTTAATGAATACATCATACACGGTGGGCTTAGTAAGTTAAATGCTCATATTTCTTTCTCTTCGTCGTCATCTTCTTTGTAAGTCGTCTTCATCATCGTCTTCTTGATCGTTGGCTTTTTCGTCGCCGTCTTCTTTGTCGTCTTCTGTTACTTTTACCGACATAGGTGACTGAGGGCAACAGTTGATGTACTGAATTTTTTATGACCTGCCTATGACCTGAAGGTCCTAGGGTTCGAATCCCAACGGACAGGACTTTTGCTCTATAGCTAGTCGATTAGATCGAATTCAGCAACTCTCTGGAGGAGAATTGAAGAAGTCGATTGCTGTGATCAACAACATGCGATTTCTGGAGCAGTTCCCTAACGAACAGATCACGGAACGCAACGTACACTTCCTCTTACTTGTTCTATCCTTGCTTACATGCAATTACATGCAATTCACTACCTTACATGTCGGGAGCTTATATGTCGTTCGGCTGGGGTGGTGTCCCGCTGCTGGTGAGAGAGGGACTGGTTGAGGAAAACCCCGCGAGCCGATTGTAGGTTACGCAGCTTCTCGCCATCCAGCGCAGGGAAGATCACCGTCACCTCCTGCAATACGAGTAAAAATCTCTGCAATTACCGGGCTAATGACCTTAGCGGTTGATGCTTCCAGAATCACTATCAATCAATCTTCTTCCGCGTCATCTTCTTCGTCGCCGCCTTCGGCTTCTGCTTCGACTTCGGCTTCGTCTGCTTCTTCGGCTTCGTCTGATTCTTCATCTTCTTTTTCTTCTTGTTTGTCTTCTTCTTTGTCTTCTTCTTCTCCTTTTTCTTCTTCTTTGTCTTCTTCTTATTTATCTTCTTCTTATTTGTCTTCTTCTTATTTGTCTTCTTCTTATTTGTCTTCTTCTTATTTGTCTTCTTCTTTTTCTTCTTCTTCTTCTTTGTCTTCTTCTTTTTCTTCTTTGTCTTCTTCTTTTTCTTCTTTGTCTTCTTCTTTGTCTTCTTTGTCTTCTTTGTCTTCTTCTTCTTTGTCTTCTTCTTCTTTGTCTTCTTCTTCTTCTTTGTCTGCTTCTTCTTCTTTGTCTTCTTCTTCTTCTTCGTCTTCTTTTTCTTCTTCTTCTTTGTCTTCTTCTTCTTCGTCTTCTTTTTCTTCTTCTTCTTTGTCTTCTTTTTCTTCTTTGTCTTCTTCTTCTTCTTCTTCTTCTTCTTTGTCTTCTTAGTCTTCGTCGTAAGCGATTTTATTTTGTTTTTGTGTTAACAAGACGTTAGGCTGTCGTCTTGATTTATAAACTTTAACAAAACTGGTACTTGCTGTTTATTTACCTAATGACGTTCCTAACCACTAGCTGAACTCTTGCAATTACGTCAAACAAAAGGAAGAACTGAAGAAAATTTCCAAAAGAAAAGCACAACATATACACTGTTTGGAAAATCAAATGTTGTTTAATTTCTTCGCTCAGAATGATGTTTCAGTATTAAAATAACAATGAGCACTAGTAATGAGACAACGCAAGTAGTAGAGACATTCTTTTGTAGTAGTATTTGAGAACAGGAGATTTTTATTCAGAGATAAGGTTCTTGCTGCTGTTGCAATATAAATCACTGAATTAATATGTGTTATTTTTAATTGTGAACTAGATGAGTGAATTAACGGTCTCTGGAGACTTCAAGTGTAACCGACTGCAAGTCGCAAGAGATCAAATTTAATACGAAAAAAAGGTTTTCAACCTCGCTGAGAAAATTGTGGGCGTAATAAATATACACAATCATAATATAATTGGCACCTATAAATTAAATATATTCCGACAATTATACTCCTCTAATATTAAACTTAATCTGCCGCAATCAACATTTTATTAATTATAATGTAATTTGTTGTAATGCTTAATGTAGTACGTAAAATGAAAGAAATACCTTTCTATGTAGTCTCAGTTTGTTGTACTGTGTATTTAGTTCTTATCTCTAAACAATGTATTCAATTCGTTTAGATACATATTATTTTAAGCCCATTAATTGAATTAATGAAAGATTTATTTTTGAAAATTAATATTAATTGTGATCACAATATCATACTATAATTGCACTCATAGTCAATTATGCTCAATAATGCCAGGAATTACTCCCCGATTTCAATACAAAACATGTTAACTATTCAAAATTGGTTAAGAAAGCAATGGGGAGACATGTGTAATTAATAATAGACAATGATCCTCCTAAATTACGTTGTGCGCAAAACACACATTTCTCTTCGCATCGTAAAACCATAAAGTGTAGGGAATTTAATTCTCCTGCCTCTAACTGCTAATAGTCCATCGCTTTCGCTCCGTTTTTGAGATATGAGAAACTAGTCCTGTTGCATTACTACGCGCTCATAAATATGAGTCATATGGGTTCTCATTTGTTCGACCTTGCTCTAAGCTCTTCAGATCCATTGCAGTGAGTTCTGGTCATTGAAAACGCCATTTGTGCGTTCTCACAGCAAGTTTTAGATGTTTTTTTAAATTCTGAATAATAGAAAATATTTTCTCTTAAAATTAAAAAAAAATATATAAATCGAAGTAATGCTCATCAAACAATATATTTGAATGAATTTCGTGCGAGAGAAATTGTCTTGTTTCGATGCAGAATGTTGCTTTTAAATGTGAGATTTAGTTTCACAACACGCCGACAGAGGCTAGGGTTGAGTGGGGGGAGGTGAAACGGCCAAAGCACAGCGCCACTCTGTCATGTCATTGAGGTATATCACGCCAGCGTGTGAGCTATTTCACGCTTCTGAATTTAATTAAACAGCAGATGCAGTGCGTTAACACACGAGTGTAACCTCCAGTCATGAAATGGCGTCTACTCGCTTTCATTACAAAGCGTGGCCCTCGAGTAAGGAAGGTCAAAGGAACGACCAGGGCAATAGAATAGTTGCTAGGATGCAAAGTGATAAATCAAAGATTCTTTATAGGATCATTTCAAAGCAGCTTCATCTAATCATGTTACCCGACAATCTATTAATATCTGAAAATGAGGTTTAAATTCTTAAATTCCTTGGATAAATTTGGATTCCTGATTATTATCAGCTCGTGTTTTATTAGTGGTTGTATGACTGGCGCAGTTTTAATTCTTCTTTAATTGTTACTTGCATAGTTACCTTTACCAAGTAGCATTTAAATTCTGTACATAACTGTAGACAGAATATCAGTTTTCTTACACACGAAATAGCTCAAAGAAATGCATTGCTATCCTAATGTAATTTCAGACTAGAAACTTGGATGATATTTAAATTAAATTTAAAATCTATTCCAGCTAATATAAAAAATCTGTAGGAATTTTCACTTGATAAAACCTTCACACTTTCCTTTAATGGAATAATATCATCACTATTTTAGACTAATCACTATATTTTTGCTTCTTCCTCTATATCACTTTTGGCCGTAAATTAATAACTTTGGCCGTGTAGGACATAAACCAACATAACGCTGCACATTAAATTAATCTCCGCAGTAACTTAGTACGGAACGTATTGTAGAATTTACCGTTCGACGCTCAGAATTAATGAACCTTGTCCCTTTTGTTACTTGAAGTGCACTATTTCAGTTTGTATATAGATGCCTTTTAGAATGGGTGATTCCACTATGGAGTTTATTGGGTACCAAGTCATTATTAATAAGGAAATGGTGGATTTTGCTGGATGTTAACATGTGTGAATTCCTTGTTTGGAGAAGGTAAATAACATACTAATAGCTTTATCAAAGAACCAAACAAGATGACCTAGCCGAATGGATAAACACAGCTCCGATAACAAGTGGAAATATGAGAAATACAATTACGAGGTTCCCTAGGTGCCCTTGTTTTGCAAAAAATAGAGAATATGTAAAGGAACTATCAACTCAAAAATGAGGAAGACATTTTTACATGAAGGAAGATTTTTTAGAGGACTGGAACCCACTCACCCACTGTATGAAAGTTTGACACGGTACAACAAATAGAAATGACGAATATTTTCTTTGCCGGTGCCGGAACCTACAATATTCGTGCCTGATTCTTTGCTAATTCAGAAAATTTGCGTTAAGGATGTATCATGAAAAACAATTTAAAAAAGTTCTTCTAAAGGAACTAATGACTTCAACTCTGTTTTTAAGTTTGTTTCGGCGTAGTTTTTTTGCACAAGTATTACAAGCGAGCGCGAAAACAATTAACTTAAAAATAGCAGTACTATAACATGTGGGTACAAAATCATTATCTCTTTTAGGATTTTTACTCAGTTTTTTTAGCATTTTTGCGAGAAATTATTGATATGTTACTAGTTTCCTACTGATTAGAAAATGCAGTGTTAACCCTCCCATCACCACACCTCTTTATTCTGTTTATTGAAGAACGTACAAGGCTTGTCCGAGTGAAAGTGAGACTAATATTTTCTGTTGTGATTTATTACGAGTGCGTGAACACGCGGGAAGGAAGATTAATATGTAGGTGACGTATCCTTGCACAGAGTCACTCGGTCTATTGTGACCGCGAGGTTATGTATTGCTCCCGGGAAGAACGTCTCTCAGCCCCAGACACTCATGGCGCACCTATGCAACTTGAGGTCACGCATCTTCGTGCACCTCTACAATCGTATGTGATACCAGTCTGGATAGCCGAGGTCACTAAACTGAAGGGCGATGGTCCCTAAACTGAAGGGCCTTGGCTTGAAGGCTCCCGGGTTCGAATCCCGCCGCCGGCGTTGATCTTTGTGAATGTCGTGATTATGTGTTCCCCCACCGGTTTCCCAAAGTTAAAAGTTAAATTTAAAAAAAAATGTATATAACGATTTCATATTCGAGTTGAGTTTGTTAAGAAAGTGCAGGTGGGTTTGCGTTCACAATATGCCCTTTGTCCACCTAATCGAAAAACAATTAAGTGTTCTTATCGAATGGAAGTTTGGGTATCTTGTGAAAACGCACATTTCCATACACATTTACTTACAATTATAAATTTCTACAACTCTAATACCTACGTTCAAAAATAGAATCACAATAGAGTACGTATTGTAAACTTATTCTTCCAACGTGCCTCTACACACGTGAACAAGGCACTGCACCGACAGGGCTTACCAATACTCTCTCGCTCTCTCTCCCCCTGTCTCTCTCCCTCTCTTTGTTCCCCACTCTCTTTCCCTATTTGTATCTCTCCCTCTCTGCCCCTCTCTTTCTCTCGCCCTTCCTCAAACACAAATACATCCATCATCACTGACTAGACGAAACCCAATGCCTTGCATTATGACGCAACTACTCTGCTTCAAAAGTGCTAGTTTCATTTGAGCCACCGTTTTTTCAGTAGTGCATTGTTCTTTTCTTGTTGTTGTTATTATTGTTATTATTATTATTATTATTATTATTATTATTATTATTAGAATTAACAGATTTTAATTAGTTTTGAAAAATATTAATGGATTCTATAAGTTTATTCGTTTGTGTGATGAATCCTTTTCAACTCTATAGATGAACCTGGAAAAGTGGAGCAAAATTCCAGGCAACGTGATTAATGGTTACACGCAGTCAAAATCTAAGCCTTGTTATGCTGCTGCCATACAATGCCTCGGTCTCCAACTGCGGAAATTTTCCGGGATGAGAGGCTCGAGTATCGCCCGCCCAATGCGTGCACTTCATACTCACGTGTGGTTGGTAGTGGCGTCGCGCAGTTTGTTCCACGCCTCCCAGGCCGCCCTCACGTCGTCGGCGGTGATGTCTCCCGTCGCCAGCGCAGCCGCCTCCCTCGCCCCCGACGCGTCCCCGTTGGCGCGCTCCTGCCGTCATTAACATGAGGGGAATGTCACAGAATTTTTGTGTATAATATTACCGACAAGAGCTATATTTATCAACCCCTGATTCAGGAAATAACACTGAGATGATAAGATCAACATTGAGATAAATCATTTCTGGTTTCTGGGAAGATTGATTGAATTATTAAGTTTTAACCCATTCAGTAACCTTAATAAAATGATTATTTATAGAACTATAAGTAGTAGTAAATTTAGTTTCAGAGCTTACGAAAACTATCTTAACTAAAAATAAGCAGTAAATAAAATATTGTGCCCCTTGTAAATATAGTTAATATACATTTGTATGTGGCACATAAGATATTGTGCCCCCTTGTGAATAGAGTTAATATACATTTGTATGGGGGCACATACAATATTTAAAGAAAAAAAATTATAATTTAGTATTTAAGGAATATACGTTTATAAAAGCCTTTACTTATCTTAGTTGTTATTGAATACCTCCTCTAGAGTATTTTGGTCTTTCACTTGAATGAACAACAACACTGCATCGGGACGGTAGATGTCTCTAATCATACATTTCATAATACTAATAACTCCTTCAGTGCGTGTTCAGAAAGTTTGGATTTGAACTTGTGTACAAGTAGTGGCAATACTGCTATCTTTGACAACGTATACGTTCCTAGATTATCTCATGTTTTTTAAGGAAAGTCTTGGAATGATTTACGTAAGAACAAATTGTCATAGAAACTTGGAGAGTTGGCAAATGTGATTGAAGAATAGAATGGACATGAATAACATTCAGTGATTTAGATTGTATTTTCAAACACGTCTTATAAAAATAAGTACCTAGCTGCTTATTGAACAATGTTTAATATTGTTGTTTAATTAAGATAACTTAAGTCGTCTGGGAGTCATATTTTTTTCCAGAAAAATTGGAACAGTTATTGACCTGTTTGACATTAACCAACCATCGTTTTTATTAGAGGATAACGCGCAGAAATGGAGCAAGTCTCGCTGTATCAAAGCCATGAAATGAAGGTCGGCCGTTTTGATAGCGTCATATGAGCATTGTAAACCATTCGCCGAAGTCAACCATTCTTGTCCGTGCGTATGTCGTGTCTCCGGATGTCACACACGTAAATTGACTCATTTGCCCCTGAGTTCAAGTCCATCACCTCACGATACTTACAATGCTCCTTTTAAATGATCGTTCTGTGTCATATTGATAACATCATATGTCTGTCTCAAGACATGCCACTGTGCTGTAGTAAGAAAGCTCTCTGCAAAATATTGTACCGTTTTCAACACGATAGCAGCTTGAAGACTTACTGTTTTTCGTTTAATAGTATTTATGTTAACTCTGTATCAAGATTGGAAATCACAAAAGATACATAAGTAGAAAATTTTCAGAAGTTTGTTTTCGTACCTTTCGCAGTAGAGTCTTGAACTTTCAGAATTTAAAAAAAGCCATGGTAGGCGCCATACAATATTATTCTGCTACGTTTTTGCATTTTACATTTTACAGCCAAGCCCAGTGTGAAAAAAACATAAATTATTAATATTTATCGAGTTTTAATTTTTCCAAACACCTTCCATGCCCTCTGTCACGCTTAAAACGTATATCATTTTTACTGTTGTTTTTTTTTTCAACCTAATACTTGGAGAGGCTGGATAATTTAATTTGTATCCAAGCCCGCCTAAATCAAATCTCTGTGTTGGATAATTTAATTTATATCCAAGCCCGCCTAAATCAAATCTCTGTGTTGGATATCAGAATGGTTTCTTCGATCAAAACAGGCGAAGTTCGGAGTAGTGCCTTCATAAACGGGTCACGAAGCGCGCGCGCAATCTTTCTTGCCTCATCCTTTTCCTCTTGCCTTCCTTTACTCGCATATACTTACATGCGACACATGTCAGAGATCCAGTTGGGGCCTTACGAGCTTGCGGTGCCCCGCTGGCGGAGATACCTGGAAGGGAAAACCCGCAAGCTGACATGTAAGTCGGCACCGGACCTGCCATTTCATCGGGGGCCAAAACACCGCCATCTCCCGGGATATAACATGCACTGCAGCTTTGGGACTAATGAGTGCAACAATTGACCCTCGACATAAATCACTCTTGGACATCAGAACGAGGGTATATCGTTCCTTGTTTCTCTTTAGGGCGTGTTTTGTGACTTTTCACTTGATAAGCAATCGCATTGCAACAAATAACTTAAGGTATTCATGATAATTAGAACCTTCAACAATTCCATTCACCACGTAGAAAAAATGTTCAAATATCTTCGAAGACGTATCTTGGGCGATACTTATCAGACCAACGGAACGTGTTTCCGCGTTGGAGAATTTCACTCTCATGTCAGAGGAGTTGAAATGTAGGCGAAGCAGTTTTTTCCTTTCATATTTATAAGGAATGCATTGTTTGGGATTCAATAAAGTTTATTGATAAAATTTTCCCTGTGTAGGCCCGTTCTTATAAAGTGGTCTAGCATAAACATTTAGTTGTCATACATACTGTTCCCTGGTTTAAAAATAGTTTCCAGCGCATTCCAGTAACAATTATAATCTATTGCAAATGAATCTATTGCAGTTAAAAATATGTATATTCCAAATTGTAGTAGTTGAGACTATGTTCCAATCTTGGATATTCCGTAAAACTCCTGTGAAGGTTTAAATAAATCCCAAATTACAAAATTCTAACTCAATGTATTCAGTCTCTCAATCTGACCATACGAGTCGGATGGTAGATTGATTATCATTTTTCGTTTCTCGAGTCATTTTCGTCTAATTGAAATTCTTGTATTCACAAACTTCTTCGCGATTCTAAAGGACAATCTCGGTACGGAAGTGTAAGGTTATGGTTACGTTACCGTACGTTGTTTAATATTTTTGATTTAGTTATATTTAATCGATATTGAAGAGAGTTCGTTGAGAAATGAAATAATTCCAATATATATATATATATATATATATATATATATATATATATATATATATATATATATATAACTACTTTGAATTTGTGTTCTCTGAGCTTGCCACGGTGCCACAGTCGGAAGGAGATAGTCCGGCGCAACTCACGGTGTTTTCACTGTTATTGTGGCGTGGTTACTTCACCAACTCGTATCATATCCAAGCAGTCATCCGATTCAAATTTATTCACGTTGCATAATCTATCACCTTACAGGATCACCCTTCATATAGCCGAAGCCAACGGCAAACCATCACTGTGATCAACTTCTAAGGAAACAGTAGCCTGAAGGGTCACGTACCTGCGTTCAGACCGTGGCAGATTATGGATCTCGTTATCAATTGTCCGGTTAATGTAATCCAGTACAAATGATAATCAACATGCTAATAAATCGCCCCCGGTTACTGAAGGCGTAGTAGAGAGGCGAACGCAGAAGGGTCGCCGTGTACCTGAGCGGCGCGGGCGTCTGCGTGGGCAGCGGTGGCGGTGGCGGCGGCGAGCAGCAGCAGTGGCCACGCGCGCGAGGAGCCCATAGCGCAGGCGGCGGCCGCGGCGGCGACGGTGCGTCTGCGGTCCCGCGTGCCCGCGCTGACCTGCCACGTGCGGACGCGGCTCCGCCACGCCACGCGACGCGACGCGACGCGACGCGCGCCCGCGGGCCAGCCGCCGCCGCCGGCGCCGCCGCCACTCCGCCCCCGCCCCGTTTCTTTCACTGTTGCTGTTGCTGTTGCGGTTGCTGTCAGTGTCTCTATCACGGACGCTGCCACTGCAAATGATGCTGTCACCGTATCTGTTCGCTATTATCGCCTCTCTCGCTGTGGCCTTTCCTGTCTGTCATGCTCTCTGACACCGTTTCTCTCTCTCTCCATCTCTCTCACCTTTCTTTCTCTCTCTCCCCTCTCTTTCCCCTCTCTCCCTCTCTCTCTTTCTCTCTCCCTCCCTCTCTCTCTCTCTCTCTCTCTCTCTATATATATATATATATATGCGTGTGTGTGTGTGTGTGTGTGTGTGCAAAACGTACAAACATAAAAGTACTGATATGTTTCATTATAAATTCAGAGAACACGTCGACGTATTCCTATCGAGCTTTTCTGTTACCAGATTAAAAAGGTTAGTAATGTTCAAATCTGTGGGTCGAAGGTATAGGACACTATGTCCATTTTTGTCCAAAAAGCGATTATTGGTATAATAATATGAGTTTTTTGTCCTCTATCCAGAGGTATACTACACTATGTCCTACATCTAATAATGGCGGAGTTACGGTGCTATAAAATAACACCAAGTCCACTTTCACTTAGAGGTATACAACACCTTCAAACAGCTCTCCTGTAAAATTTAGTAAATGTGTCTTAGTGTCCTATACCTCCGACCTACAGAAATAATTTTTAAAAAAATGTGTAGTAAGTTTTTCAAAACGATCAAGAACACCACTTTCTTGAACATTTGTAAAGAATTCAGATTTTTGAAGTCAGCAGAAGACGTAAATAAATATGAGGAGGGTATGGGTGGATGCAAATCAAATTCCAACTCTGTTCTTTGCCATCACTGTTGAAAATACCACCCTACTAAAAAAAATGTAATGCTTGAAAATTACCTATTGAAAAATATTACCATAGCTATTTCATTACGAATTAATGATTGCGAGTTTATCGCTTGAGTGACAAGAAAGCAGTCTTTATATTTTTATGGAAGGTGTGACAGCTCAAGTGTCCTCTTTTATCTTAATTCCTGCCTCCAGTATTCACGAGACATTGAACTAAAAGTAAAAAATGGATTGTTTTTTTTTCCTTGCTCTTCTTTTGGCAATATATTTTGGAAACACTACGCACACTATTGCATAGGGTCCCCAGCAAATAATACCCAAGTTTCCCAGTGATTTCTGTGTTTTTGTCAGTAAATCCGCTTCTTGACAATGTCTTATGACATTTATGGTTTCAATAGTTCCACGTGAGGGCATATGAATAACTCTGATATGGAGCATCTATCTTACCTTCTAAGACCTTTGTCAAGCAGCAAAGCAAAACTGATCAACACACTGTTAGGTGAACAATTTTAGTACAGATGTTTTCTTAACTCCTTTCTTGATTTATACTGTATTGGCAAGTGAACTCTCCGTTATGTACACATGAGGGATAGGGGTAGCTTATGAACGTATCACGAAACACTTTCGATTCCCTTCGTTAGCAGCTTAACACTGTACGTCGAAAAAGTCAATCAATTTCACATAAGTTTCAAAAGAAATAGGCATGTTTAACGCCGTAAGTATAAACGCAATTCTGCAGATCCCTTTTCTTGGATATTTTATTTGGGAAAAGTAAAAATATTCCAAAAAGAAATAGTGCTTTTAAATATTTTAAAGTATAACAGAGCCTTTGAAGAAATAATGCGGAGATTATGACATAGGGAATATTCTTTTAGAAAACAAATTATACGAGTGTCATCATACGAGTATATTGTGAGATACAATGCGGCAATTTTGTGGCTCTATCTGGATTCAGGTTGTAGGTCACCTGCTAGGTGTTTTCTATGCTTTCCCTGATCACTTTCAGGCATATGCCGGTGAAATATTTTACCTTACAGACCAAGGACCATGCACTTAGTCTGTAATTAATGCTCTACCACGCATCTCCCTCAATTCACAATCTGTGTCCGTGACGCCTTGGGGCAGGATGGCACTGGAGTCTTTGGCGGAGGCATTTTTGAAGGATGTCGGTGATAATTTTGGCGTTGAATCTTTCAGTAGATGATCAGATTGTGATCTCTGTGTTGTGATGATTACATGCCTGATCAGGCGTATCTGGAGAATTCAGTCCGGTGTCACCAAATTGAACTATTTTCAAACAAAATCCCACATATTTTTCTTTATTTTTATGTATAATATCCTTTCCAACAGTCCACTTTCGGTCTGAGGTGAATAAGATAGTAAAACCTGAACCTGCCTGCTAATTAATGTAATTATACGATTCTTACTTGTAGACATAAAGAAACTATTGATGAGAATAATAGTTTGCGTATAAGTATCATTCGAAGTTGGCATGTATTTTGTTTCTAATGCTTCAAAATATTCGCTATTTTCTTTATCTCTTCCAGACATAACAATCAGATGTCTCAGGTTCCGTTCCATCTGATGCAAATGTGTATTTTTATGCGGTAGTCATACATCATGAAGCTCCATTGTCTATTTAGTACCTAAGAGGGAATGGATCAGCAAACAAGATAATAGGCTTCCTGCACCTTTGCCATAAGTCTTCGCTGGAATCGTTTGCAATAATACATAATTTTTGGATATGGATGTATTAAAGTAACTTTTATTTGATTATTATGCACTGTTCTGAACATTATTTCATAAAAATTTTTAATTTTTTAATCTCTAAACAGTAATTTAGGTTTTATGAGGAAGAAGTAGTCTTTGTAGTGATGTTTTTGTTAGACCAAGGTGGACACATAATCAGAATTTTGTAGCCAATATAATGTAGAGCGGACGATAAATAGGAAAATTTTTACTACTGACGAAGCGGTTTACAATACGGGCAATTTTATTATCCCTTCATTGAAATAGCTTCATAGTAATTTAGAGATATACGATAATTAAAATACGTAACGAATTGATTGGATTGACATTTTTTCTATAACTCTTAGTGAAAGAAGTTTGTAGGACATTTAGTGGACGGAATGTTCAGCGCAGCGCATTTATAGCTATGAACGCAGTAGACCAAATCAATTTAGTAGGAAGTTGCAGAGAAAAAATTACTTCTCAGTTATGTGGATTCGAACTTTTGTGAATTGAATCATCTTCATAAAAATTTACAGAATGTCTCTCGTTCTAAAGACGTTTTAGTGAATGGATATTTTTTTAATAAATCACATGCTAGTCGTACGATGTACGAATATATTTATACCCTCACTTATGGGTATTTGAATCTTAAAAGTTTGGTTTTGTTAAACAAATAATTGTCTACAAAGCTAACTGTATACTCCCCATATCTCATTTCTTTGATTTGCTTAATTTAAATTAACTAATAATAATTTGACAGTAAGGAGCTATGATAGTCATTGATGTTGGTAAAATATTATTCTGATTTACAATATTATTCATTGAAGACTATAATCAATAAAAGCTCTGACACGTCGGTATGAGGCTATACGTCTTATAAATTTCACGTCGTGTGAAACTTCACACTTTTTAGTTGCTGACCTTCACCTAATTTCCCAATATTATTCAAGTTGCACAACTTTCGTAATGATGAAAAATTATTTTATTTAATATTCTTGACAAACATTTCAGTCTAAAGAAGACCAGTTAATTCACAGATATTACAAATGTCAAAGTTCAATTCATGTGAGGAAATGTAGAAACGGGGATTCGATTCAAGTAAAATAACATTGACCTGAAAAAACTATGGAAATTTAAAACTAAAACGTTATTAACATTTTTATTTATTGTCGTAAAATGGGCGCCATCTTCCTACCCCTATTCCTCTGTTCTCACTTTCTTTTCCTTTCTCTTCACCTTCTCATTCTTCACCACACTCTTTCATCTCCTCCCCTCTCTGTTACCATAGGTTTCTCGTCTCCTTCTCTTATTACTTCTCCATTTCCTTTTCTCCGTTCTTTTCTTTCACCTATTGATCTTCTTATTACACATCTTCTTTCACCTCAGATTTAAAATGTTCCACTATCTCTGCCCTCGCCATTGTCCCGCCTGTAATTTCTCTTTAATGTTTTCTCCCTGCTAATCCGTCTCATCACCTCTTCCTCCTCTCTCCCTCTGTTGTGTCGCTGCCAACGCCTTCCGTCTCCCAAAGAGGAAAGTGATGGAGGATTGGGGCTCCGAGCGGAGCGACGTTGGAGAACAAGAGAATTCTTTCTTAGTTCATTATTCATTAATGAGTAATTAATTTTTATTACCTTAAATTGCTGACTCAGTTCTCAATGGATTTTTTGAGCGTTGTCTGCTGCGTTGAATTTTAGGTTTGAAACTTTTGGACGGCTATTTAAAAGTGTTTTACTGACCTCGCTTCTCAGGCTTGATTGATTCTTTTTCGTGTTTCGGAGCAGTAACTGCTATGGTCATTAGAGCCGTAAGTGTAGTGCATATTTTTGTCATGATACGTGCCTGGGTTCATCCACTACTAGTCAAGCGTTAGGCTCCCGTCTTGTCTCCCGGCACGTATGGTAGTATAGTGTACGTAAGGGGTGA